>BJBW01013092.1:9664-20647 GCA_004320125.1 Scolopax mira | reverse complement strand
TTCTGGTATCTAATCTCAATCTCCCCTCTTCCAATTTAACACTGTTACCCCTTGTCCTGTCCCTGCACTCCCTGACAGAGTCCCTCCCCAGCTCTCCTGTAGCCCCTTCAGATATTGGGAGGCTGCTCTAAGATCTCCCTGGAGCCTTCTCTTCTCCAGGCTGAACAACCCCAGCAGCAGAGGTGCTTCATCCTTCTGAGCATCTTCGTGGCCCTCTGCTGGACCCGTTCTAACAGGTCCAGGTAGGAACTGGGGCTTTTAGCAATCCATCCTGTTGTGTGTAGGGTAGAAAGCCAAATTACCACATGGCCTCTAATGGCTGCCATCAGAGCAAATCCCCAGTGTGAGACAGAGGTAGCATTTGAGAGAGTGGCTCCAAGTCCTGTTCTCAGCAGGACAATTCTCACTGAAGGTCGGTAGGACTCAGGCTCCCCTGAGTCAGGAGGACTCAGGCTCACCCCCGCAGCCAAATCACTGCAGTTTAGGCTACCAGGCACCCCCTGAGCTGCCGTAAGGATAAGGGCTTCCACGGCAGGACGGTGTGACTCTGCTGCTCCCGGGGCCAAGGAGCTTCAGCTGAAACCAGGCTCCCTCAGTCCCTGGAACGCGCTTCTGTGTCTGAGCCCCGCGTTGCTCTTCCTTGGGGAAGCGAGGCACACTTGTGAGCATCCCCCTCACAAGACTGTGATGGGAGCCTTGCCCAAAAATAGCAAAAGACAAGACTGGCTCAAAAGAACAGCTTTTTTTTTTGTTTCGTTGGTTTAAAAAAAAAAAAAAAAGTTAAAAAAAAAAGGTTTCTCTGCTATACTAATGCCTCCCGGCTTCCAATCATTAAAAATTTTACAGACATTAACAGATGGAGCCATAGAGCCACCTTTCTTCTTTGTTTAGGGGTGGATGAAGGGTAATGAAACCCCAGTCTGTGGGTTTGTTTGCCTTACATAATAGGCAGCCAAACTGTTTTCAGCAACTGCAGCATTCAGTCCAGAGATTCATGGAGGGAAGCCTTAATTAGAGTAATTGCTCTATTTATATAACGATTCCCTTTTGTCTGAGATCAAATAGATCTTTGAGAAATCTTATTTCCTTTCGAGTTAATTTCTGCCCTGTTAGTTTAGCTCATGAATATCTTAATGAAGACAAGCATGTCGGGTATCTCCCGATCTCCCCGCTCTCTCTCATCACTAGAGGGGAGACTCTGGGGCATCAATCTCCTGTGCTGCTGCTTTTCACTTTGGTAGCAACATGGGAAAAACCACCGACAGGCAGGAAATGTGAATATCACGATCAGGGAAATCTTTCTTTCCTTTTAATGGTTTGGGGTTGACTGTTGCATTGGCACAACCCTGAATAAGGGCTTGTTGAGGCATGGGGAAGCTGTGATGGAGAGGAGGTGGGATGAGGGTCTGTCATTGTATCTGTGATAGGCTGGCCTTGAGCTCCCAGGAAGATGAAGTGATTAATTTCTCTGGGCTTCTCTTCCCCCCCTGCAGGATGAGGGAGAGCCTCCATCTCTGCCATGTGCTTGCCTTTGAAAGATGAGCTTCTCAGGGGCATGGGCTTTCTCTTACAAGGTAAACATGTCTTACCCAGGACAACAGAATCCTGGTGGGAGCTGGCCTATCTAAGATCTTCTATATGAGAAGAAATAATCATCTCTTCCTCTTCCAGATGGCTGACAATGGGAAGGGAGTAGCTGAGCAGAAAGTTGTGTTCCTCTTCCTGAAGCGTGTTGCTTCTGTGAAGGGGTCTGGGCTTGTTGGTGTTTCCCTAGGTTGTGATGCAATTTTGCGTCATCTAGTCACTGTGATATTGCTCATGAAAGTAATTATTCTGATGCAAGCAACACATAAATACATGAGTTATGTAAAAACCTATCAGAGATTCCAGTATTGAGAAAGGGAAATTGTATATTCAGGGAAATTAAAGCTTGGAAACATCTGTTTTGTGCAAACATTTCTTCACTGACTTCCAGGCCACTAAACTGATTTGCAAACTCAGCCTCTTGAGACAGAAGTTGCAACGCTGCATGTGAGTAGCACCAGAGCAGTCCAGTACAGCTGTGCCCAGCAGACTGGGAGACCTAGACCCCTTCCCAGCCTTCCCATGGTCCAAGCCATGTAGTAGGTCAAGGAGAGGACCAGCATGGATCGTGCTCCTTCACCTGCTTATGGGCTGAGCTCCCGGGGCTGACACAGATTTTTCCCGGTGGTTGGCATTGCTAGGTCTGCATTTTTTCCTTGTAACTTCACAGGCTACGGGCTCTCCGTGGACTAATTTCCAGCTTTTAATTTCTTGTCATGGCTTGCTGCATTTTCTTTCAGTAAATGTTTTCAAATGATTTCATGAAGTCATGTTTTCTGGCTCATTCCAGCTGCTGGTTTTGGCTGTGTGGCTGCAGAGAGGGTTAGCTGAGGCCAGTGAGAGCTTCACTTGAGTTTGTTGCTCAGCAAACTGGTGTAGCCCAAAGAGACCCAGTTTGCAGATGTTCCCAAGTGGCTCCGTACACCAGGAGTGGGATAATTCCCCATGGGTGGAGATGATCACGTGGCAATGGCTTGATGGCTTGGTTCCATATCTGAAGGGGGCTACAGGAGAGCTGGGGAAGGACTCTCTGTCAGGGAATAGAGTGACAGGACAAGGAGTAACAGTTTTAAATTGGAAGAGGGGAGATTGAGATTAGCTATTAGGAAGAAATTCTTTGCCTTTGTGAGGGTGGTGAGACACTGGAAGAGGTTGCCCAGANNCTGGAGGGGTTCAAGGCCAGGCTGGATGGGGCTTTGAATCACCTGGTCTGGTGGGGGGTGTCCCTGCCCAGGGCAGGGGAGTTGGAACTGGATGATCTTTAAGGTCTCTTCCAACTCTAACCATTCTATGATTCTAAGACTGGTAGTCTTGCTATTGGTTTTGCTGGGAGGCATCTTGGATTAGGTTGATAACATGTTCGGTTTTGCTCAGGAACATCTCTGGTTTGCCTTGGTGTTGTTATTGTTGAATTTTTTTCACTCTTTGCTCAGTGTGCCAGAGGTTCAGATTTGTGATGGATTCTGTATTCTCATGCAAAATCCAAGATGCTCAATAAACATCGGGAGATGACATTTTGCCACAAAAAACTTTCTGCTGAAGGTCTTCTCTCATCACCTGCGAAAACATTGGAGGGTTGTACTTGGAAGGACGTGTAGGGCTATCCAGCCTGTGAAGCAGGAGTCCAACTCTGGCTTTGCTGTGGTTGCTAGGAGCAGCCAGCACTGTGAGACCTTTCCCAGCTGTTTCTGAATGGAGCCGAAGGGATCAGATGAAAGATGAGCTGAACCTCTAGAAAGACTTTCCAACCTGTGTGCAGGACACTCCATGTGTGCTCTGGGCACTCAGCTGGCACCTCCTGCTGCAGAAGGGCCTCTTATATGGTCAGAGACATGGGTATGGGCTCCAGCTACTCATTTCAGAGATGAAGCCTGAACTTGTAATTAAGTAAGTTCCTCAGAAATCCCCAGTTCTTTGTTTGCTTTCTAGAAGTGCCATCAGATTATAGAAGCGACATGAGAGGGGCCATCAGCAGAGAAATGTCAGTACTGCCTGAGGCAGAGAGAGAAAGAGAAGGATTCATGGGATTTTAAGGCTCAAACCAGGAGAGAGGTCATTATAGTCTTTTGGTTTTTTGTGCCATATTGGACAACACAAAGTAAAACTTGGTCTACTTCCTTGTCAGTGCAATAATTTCTGGTGAATTCAAATAGCGTTTGAGAGGGTTAGTTATTCTTTTTAGTAGAAACCAGCTTCAAAAATTTCATCCTTTAATTTTATATCTCTTACAGTAAGGCAGGTAACTGTGTTCTGGTGCAAAGCATCAGTACTGTCTCTGTTGGAGTCAGAGTTTGCAACCCCTGCTTTTCAGCCCAATTATCAGATAAAGACTGGAGCTGCTTCCCAGAGAAAACACCCCACCTTCACCAGGCTGTGATGGACCGGATGTTTCCAAACTTCACCAGGAGATTTCACGTAAGGGAAGAGCAGCAATAGCCAAACCTCTCATTTTCTGTGGTAGCCACTGGGTGCAGAGGTGTGTGGTCATCCCCTGGCAGAGCGACCTGCAGGGATGCTGTGCCTGCCCAGAGTTGAGGAACATCTCCCATGTACTGCTTGATGGTGTTTGGAGAAAACAGTTTGAGTGCCTGTTCCCATGCACGGACACAATTGAGAGGTCTTGGCACAGCCTTGGCTTATCAGGGATGTAAACTAATGGTAAGAGACCTGCCATCCTTTGAAATGACACTCCAGCCTTTTCTTGGAGCAGATCGGTATGATTTTGACTGCCGTGAAAGGGAGTCATTTTGTTGTTGGTCTTTGTAGAGTGAGTGACTTCTGTTCATTTTCAAGGTCCTGCTAGCCTGCCTTAGAGGGTTGCAGTGTCTGGGAAACCACCTTAGAGAAGCTTGTCCCTCGTGGTTTATGGTCTGGTGGAACTCTCCAGCCCTTGGGACCTTCAAAGCTCAGTGTTTGTAGAGCAGAAGAGGCAGCAGCATTGAGCTCGTGCCTGACAGCTGGGGAAGGGGCTGTTTGGTCAGGTGTCCCATACGTCAGCTCACTCTTGTCAAAGATTAATTCAGAGGGGTTTTCTGGCATCACTCTAAGCATCCAGTCAGGGGGTGAATTTGAAGCCTTCCCTCTCCTCCAGCCTCCCTTGGACACCAAACACGGGGTAGGTGGTCCATAGAGTTACTCAACCGAGGTTTCTCCATCTGTGGGTCCGATGCAGAAATTGGAGCTAGCCGGTTGAATATGAAGAGTTGTTTTGTTTTGAATGTTATGTTTTTCTTTTTCAGAGCTCAAAACAGCCCACCTCAAGGGTTGGCCCTTGGCTAATCCTCATTGTCCTAACAAAAAGGGTGTTTTAAGTTGCCAGGAATGCATTTACATTGGCTTTCGGCTTCTTGCATCAGATGCCTTTGCTTGGTGCAATTTGGGCATCATGTGGAATAAAACAAGCAAATAGGAATGTAAACAGACTTTTATAACCCAGGGCCCTGAACTGGTCTGGGAACAGGCAGTCCAGTTTAGGTTTTGGTCTTATATGGTTGAGCATGAATGGGAACCTAAGCAAAGCATGTTACTAGCCCTTTTCAGAGATTATTTGCTTTCACGATTTCTTTTTTCCTCTCCACATTTAGCAGAAGCTTCCTGCTGTTAGGTCAGGAGCCAGGAGACATGGGCTTATTCCCAGCTCTCCTTCTCTCCTCTTTGCCTTGTCTTTTTGGACTGTTTTGGTCTATAGTGCTCCCAGCACCAGTGAGCTCTGATCTTTCTTGAGCTTTCTAGGAGTTCCAGCAATGCAAGTAAGAGCTAGTGAGGTGCAGATATCCATCTGTGGGGACAAAGAAGCTGGGCAGGGAATTATTAGAGAAAGATGGGGTTGCTGGGAGATTTCTGGCCTCTTTTGCAAACCAAAGAAGTTTACTTTAAGACTTGCAAAGGCTTGTCAGAACCAGGTCTCTGGGAGCTTTTGGCTTGACCCGTTTCTGGTTTGGAAACCACGCTGTTGTCTGGGGAGCAGTATCCCACAGAAACTTTGGAGTAGTCTCTTGGGAACCAAATTGTGTTTGGGTCCTGCTGGTGGAAAGGGAGAAAAACAGGTTGAAAGGGTTGGGGAGACAGAAGTCATGCTTGTCCTTGGGCCTGAGCCTGGAAATGCTGTGTAACTGAGAGGTAAAGAGTAGAGAAGCGTGGGAAGGCGTGAAGAAGTGTGAGGCTTCAGGAAGCCTCAGTGTTTTTTCTCTGGTCCTGGTGACTGCTCTTAAAAATCTGGGTGCACTCAGCAGCTCTTTCTACTGATGTTTCGGGGTGGAATGCCATAGGGAATCCCGTAGCAGCAAAGGTCCTCAAAGGGCTCAGGAGGTCAGGCTGGAGCTGGGGTTTTTGTGCCAATATCAGCAGCGTCTGGGGTCTAAGTGCAGATACCCCGTCTGCTTCGGCTCTGAACCCCCTTGGCACGGGGTATTGGAGAGACTTCTAAAATAAACCTGGCAATCATCTTTCTTCTCCCCATTGTCTCTCTAGGTAGGGAATGACTAGACCTTTTCTCCACCCGTCCTAGGAAAATTTGTGCTTTCTGAGAAGTTCTTGCAGTCAGAATGAAGTTGGTCTCTTGCCGCACCTCCCCTTCTTTTCATTTCCCCATTGCCACGATGCAGCAGACATGGTCGTTCCCAAAACAGTGACCGATTGTCTGGTTTGGCTGGTTCAGCTATTTGCTAAACATAATGCTCTTTCATCTTTGAGGAAGTCGTCTGGACACCTCCACCAGAGTGGAGCTTGCTTTATGCTGCTGTTTCAATAGGCAAATAAAAGCTGCTTTTTTTCCCAGTTTAAACATAACCCGATTTTCTCCAATGAATTAGAAATACTTGAGGGGAGGGGAAAGATTGTGTTTTACTGAATTTTCAAGAACTATAATCCTAAATTAACAAGCCACCTAGCTCTTTTCCTGCCTAGGAATTTCCCTTCCCCCTGAGAAGCATCTGCAGTGCTCACACTCCATCGCTCGTGTTGGGACCTGAAGGTCCCTCTCGCACTATGTGCACGATGTGCTCCTTTTCTCATTGCTCCCTGGCAAATCAGGGCACTTTGGCCGAGGTTTGAGATTTCACTGGTAGCAGAGTAAAAATGATAGAAAAATAAATCCTCTAATTTAGAGTTTCACCGTCAGGAGAGGAGGTGGTCACCTCTCTGCTTCCGTCTGCTCGGGGCTTGGGAGGCTCTGAGAGCTGGTGTGTTGCTCATTTTCCTCTCTTTCCTGAGATGACAGGAAGGAAAGCGTAGGTTTCTGGCTGCACTTCAGCAGGCTGAGGTTTAGGAAAAAGACACAGCTGAGGACTGACTCTGATCCAAAGCCCGGCTGGCTGGTGAGCAGCATTTGAGAGTGAGCTTGTGTTTCTGAGAAATTAATACAGAAATAAATAACTGCCAAAGCCACCGGGCAACTTTTGTAATGTTGCAAACTGTGCAATTCAACCTTCTTTTCTTATTGATTTGACCATAAAAGGGACCAAGGAGAACTACACCCCGACTTCTTCCTCTCTAGAATGAGTCAAGTTCCTTGCATGCGGTTCCAGTGAAATTGGGAAGTCTGGCCAGCAACTGGGTTCAACAGGAAAGCTGAGGACAAGCTTTGTGCCACTGCTAATAGGTCCCTCCCCTGTGGCCCTGCCAGGCAGGAGGATACAAACAGCCCTTTTTCTTTTGCAGTTCATGACAAAGAACCCCAATATGCGGCTGGGCAGCCCTGGGCTGGGGGGCGAGAGCGCGATTCTGAGGCACCCCTACTTCAAGGAGCTGGACTGGGACCTGCTGAACCAGCGTCAGATGGAGCCACCATTCAGGCCCCGAATTGTACGTGAGAAGGAAGGGTGGGGGAAAGGAATCACATTTGGGATTTTTTTGTATTTTCTGGGCTCTATAAGCAGAAAGGTTTATTCCCATGAGACAGGAAAGGAGGTGGAGGAAGGGCAATCTTGACATGAAAGTCCTGGCCCGAGAGTCAGGAGGTGAGGTGGCTGGTGGTTGACCACCTGACGTTGTACAGGTTGCTTTTCCCCTCCACAGTGAATTTTCAAAGGCAGCTCAGCCAAAAGGTGCAGGCTTGTAAAAGCAACTGCAGCAGATTAGTCACCTAACTACCTCCTGCCTCGCCCCAAACATAAAACAGGGTAAGTAATCTTCTTTCTGACCACGCCACCTACCTCTTCACAACTGGGCTGTCTCTTTTGTTTCTGTCTTAACAGCACCCAGAGCACAGTGTCCCCTGCTCAGACCACTGTCATCTGAGTGCTTCAAATGGCAAATCAGCTGCAGAGGACACAGTGCTGCCCCTTTCCCAGTGCTGCTTCACAGCCCTAAAGGTGCTTTCCGTGGGGAGCCTTTCCAAGGTTGTCCCCTATAGCTTCCCCTCCCTTCAAAACTGTCACTTGGAGTGGCTTTGTCTGGTGTGGTCACTCTGCAAGCTCATAGTGGCAGTGGTCAACCCAGTCGGCTCCATGAAACTCACTGGGTGCAGGACCAGGCACTCAGAGGAGTTGGAGCAGCTCAAGATCAAGCTCTTGAGTTGTTTCTTGACCTGAATCAAAGGCTAAGGGGGACATCCTCCGTCTGCCATGGACCTGGAAGCTTCCATGTCAATAAACCATCTTGTTCCGAATGCAGGAAAAACACCTTGTCAAAATGTGCCCCAAACCCCATTTGTGTGTGTGTACGCATTGTACACAGGCCCCCTTTGGGGCACACAGCAGGCACCCAGAGACAAGCCAGTTGTCTTCCCACAGCCCAGTAACTCCTTATGGTGCAAGTTTCATGGCTGACACATAGAGGAGCGTATCTATCCCGCCAAAAACCCAGCGGAGACACTTTGCAGATAAGGAAGGGACTGTCTGGAGTCAGCTAATGGGAAACACAGGGGATAACTGCTTTGAAAGGCTGGGTCTGTGCCGACACACGAGGAAAGGAACTGATTTTCCTGTCCTGCCCTGCCGTGTCCAGGCAGGCAACCCCTCAGAGCGGGTGTCAGTTAAATCAGAGAGGGTGTTTTTGCCTGTCAGAGGCCAGCAGAGTCTCTAAAAGGGCTGACAGTGTAAGAAGATCTGGGGGGGTACTCTACCCCCAGAAAAAGCTTTCAGTAAGCTCAGCCTGGGTTTTGGAGGTGATAGCTCATTGAATTCAAGACTAGACTGAAGCCGTGGAGTGAGCATCAGCAGGTGATACATACTTTTGACATCTCTTTCCTTTGTCTTTTCTGTTTGACAGAAATCCAAAGACGATGTGAGCAACTTTGACCCAGATTTTATAAAAGAGGAGCCCATTCTGACTCCCATTGAAGAAGGAATTCTTCCCATGATAAACCAAGATGAATTTAGAAACTTTTCATTCACAAGCCCAGAACTGCAGCAATAGTTACGGCTCCAGGGAAGGGCTTCTGAGAGAACTGGGGGGAAATGAAATGAAAATCATTCTCAAGGAGTAACAATGCACTGACTTTACAGCAGCACCACTGTCAACGTTACGTTAATGTGAAATTGAAACCTTCCTGTGCTTGTAGGATTTCTGCAGCTCTTGGATCAAATATTGACAGGGGTGGAACAAGCCTGATATTGTAAATACCTGTTGCAGACAGAGATTTGAACGCTGAGCCAGTTGGCTCAGTCTGAATGTCACCTCTTGCCGTGGATTAAAAAGAGTCGGCGTGAGCAACTCAAGTGTCTTGCAGCTCTGAGCCAAACAGACCTGTTACAGTTCTGATTGTTTGCAAGACTATTTTGAGGAGTCCCAGCACTGTCCAGCGTTTTGGAGCTGTGATCCATCATCCCGTGGCCTGACTGAACCAGATGTTCCTTCTGACCTTACCTGTTTCTGCAGTATTTATTTCTTTCCGAAGGACAA
Organism: Scolopax mira; assembly: GCA_004320125.1. Taxonomy (NCBI): domain Eukaryota; kingdom Metazoa; phylum Chordata; class Aves; order Charadriiformes; family Scolopacidae; genus Scolopax; species Scolopax mira. The sequence continues at coordinate 11,221 of BJBW01013092.1, read as the reverse complement.
ATGGCTCTCTTTGCCACTGTTTGGGTTTCCATGTGAAATATTTCATTGTGCTGACTAGCAGAAGGAAAAAAAAACAAATGCCCTGTGCCCCACACATATTCTTCCAAATCAAAGGGAAGTAATGTGCTTGTAGTGTTTTACCGTTTGTACGATATGAAAAATTTTAGTGTTTGCATTCAGTGAAATGCCTTTTTACATCACGCAGCTTCAATGCTCCTTTCTTTGCCTCCCAGCTGTTTTCAACCATAATGTAACTTGTAAAACCTTACTGTTTATTTAGGCCCATTCTATTTAATTATGCTATACAGAGCCCCTTTTGTGGGTTTAGTGCCTCATTAAAATTTTGATCCAAAGGGGTTTAAGCGCTGCTTAAATTATTTGTGGCATTATGGCGGCGGGAGCCTTGGCACACTGCAGAGTTGTCGACCAACAGGTAACACAAAGGAGATGACTCGCTCCCATGAGAATGATAAAGCTTATCTAAGAAACAGGGTGACTTGGCTTGGTTTAGATTTAAGGTCTATTACTACTCAACAGGGCACTTCTTATCAGTTGCAGCCTCAAGCCTCTGCCACAGGCAGACTGAGACAATTTTTCAATGCAGTTTGTAGAAACCAGATGCTCAAGGAGATGGTTCTGTCCTTCTGGAAGTCGATGATTTTTCTGTAGCTCCATGGAACACCTTACTCAGCTTGAAACTGTATGTCAGGATTATAGCCTCTTCCTCGAGCAGCTATGAATTACTGGAGAAGAAGGATTTCTAACCTTTTGCAAGATGGATGGTGTTTATGTAGCACTTAGTCACCTGCTGTAGCTTGAGAGAAGGGTGAGGTGCAGCAGAGAGGGACAACTTCTGCACAGACTATGGAGGTGACAGAGAGGAAGGTAAGCCTTTGTCAAGTAAATTACACAGGTGCAACCCCTGTCACGGCACAGACCCTGCGGTGAGACCAAGTTAGGAATAAGAAATCAAAGCTGCATACAAGCAATACCTCTTCCCACCCAAGCCCTCCCTGCATGACCTTTTACTTCTACCCCTAAACCACCTCGCTGAGCTATTTGACAGGTGAGAATCAGGTTCAGTTACCCTTGGACCCCTCTTGCCTTTGTGCTTGTGTGTTACACCAGTTCTCCCTCTTTCTTTCCTGCATCTCCTCTTTCAGGAAAGCACAGCTTCATCCTCTGATCGCCCCTTCCATTGGCATCTTGTGGCCCCATTGCAGCTAGCCAGCCTCTCAGGTCTCTGCTGGTCTGTAAGATACCCAGCCCCTTCTAAGTGGGGCAATCTACCCCTCTACTCTGTGTTCATGAGACCCCATCTGGAGCACTGTGTCCAGCTGTGGAGTCCTCAGCACAGGAAGGACATGGACCTGTTGGAATGGGTCCAGTGGAGGGCCATGAACATGCTCAGAGGGATGGAGCCCCTCTGCTGTGAGGACAGGCTGAGAGAGCTGGGGTTGTTCAGCCTGGAGAAAGAAGGCTCCAGGGAGACCTTAGAGCAGCCTCCCAATATCTGAAGGGCTACAGGAGAGCTGGGGAGGGACTCTGTGTCAGGGA
>BJBW01013091.1:48218-63904 GCA_004320125.1 Scolopax mira | reverse complement strand
GGATATGTATCCTTACTGTTTTGTAATGACTTCTTTGCATAGACAGCCCCCCCCCCCCTTTTTTTTTTTTTTTTATAAAGCATGGATATACGTAATTTTCATGGACTTTCCCCTGTGACTTGATGGGCAGGGAAGGAAGGTCTGAGGCAGGGCTGGAGGAGCAATTTACCACTTAGGAGCTTAGAGTGGTCCCAGGGTTTATGCTTCAATATTTTTATATTAGCTTTCTTTGCTCTTTTATTAGGCAAATTCTTGCATTATTGATTTGCTGCAGGCTCTTTATATACGAGTTCTTTCTATATAGGGTCACACAGCTGTAGTTTTAAAATAATGGAATAGTTTTGCCTTTACAATCACTTCATTAGTGTTTGGAGTCATGTTTGGGATGTGACAAGCCTTCTGCTGCCTATGTTGGTTTAACTCATTGTTCCTCTGCTCTAGGATAATTCCGAAGTCCCAGTTTCTAATGTGGCAGAAATAGGGCAGTTTTTCTGTTCTTGGCAGAAGGGAGGGCAGCTGCTGTTTTCCTGTTGCTGGAAACAGAGGCGAAACACTGGGAAGCTTCATGCTGCTCTGACTGAATGTGGTAAGGTCAGAAAGTAAGGAAGGAGATTTGGGACTCTATCACTGCCCTTGATGAGGAGATTTGGGACTCTGTTATATCGCCTTGATTAGGAGAGCTCCAGTACTCAAGGCCTCATGATCCATAGTCCTCACTGAAGATTGGGGGTACTTGTTGCCCTTAAAATCTACCTCTGAGGGCAACTACCGTGATGTCTTACAGCAGCCCCAGCTATGGATGACAGAAGTGAACTGGAAGGGTATGCAACCAGCTGCCATGTCTGGGTTGCCCCAAGGGGAGCTCTGCCTATAGAAGAGGAACTGTTGAGGAACTGGTGACCTGGAGGAGAAAAGCTGCCAGTCCTTAACTCAGCATTTCCTTTCCTCAGTGAAGCCAGGCACCTTAGAGCTGCTCCCAGAAACAACAGCTTCCAGGAGTGTGCCAAATAATTTTGTTGGCATGGCATGGTGGCAAAGCAGCATTTCTGCACACATGGCTTCCATTCTGGCCTCCAGTCCAACTGGGTTTTTTGTCTTCCAGTTTTCTGCCTTGAAGGTGCTTTTGCTCAAGTGCAGTTGGGCAGGAATAGCTGCCCTGTGCCCTAGCACTTGGGATTTGTGTGCAGTAGGTACTGCTTATTAAACCTTCCCACACATCAGATTGCTCTGAACGTTAGCTGAAGAAACATCACAAGGGCTGCATTTTGGAAGGCTTGGAAGGAGAGGGAAGTGTTTTCCTGCTGTTTAGTTCTCCAGTCACCTCCTCTTTATGTCTCTAATCTACCTTGTTCTCCCCTAAATGCATGCCAACAAATAAACACAATGACAGCAGCTCTCTGTTAGACAAGCTGGAGTAATTTGCATTTTTTTTTTTTAAACTTTGTTATCTGTGTTATTTTTGTCTTTTAATGCTCCCAGATGGTTTTGGACTCGAGGATTGTGTTTGACTGAAAGCTTTATTTCATAGAATGGTTTGGGTGGGAAAGTTCCTTTAAAGACCATCTAGTTCTAACCCCCCTGCCCTGGGCAGGGAAACCTCCCACCAGACCAGGTTGCTCCAAGCCCCCTCCAACCTGGCCATGAACTCCTCCAGGGATGGGGCAGCCACAGCTTCTCTGGGCAACCTGGGCCAGGCTCTCACCACCCTCAGCAAAGAATTTCTTCCTTATATCTAGTCTGGATTTTAGTCTTCCCAGGAGCAGGGCAGGACCACAGAGTGCATTGTTGTAATGCCAACCCACCTGTGGCTTGTGGTCATTCAGTTGCTATTGTCTGGCCTTGTTGGCATGTCCTGCAGCTCACATTGTGTTACTGTGGCCATAGCAAGAACAGCTCAGGTGTTATGTCAGAGCAAAAGAGACACTCTCCAGAAAGATAATTTTTTTTAATGTTAGTAATCCATACTTCCCAAATGGCTTCTCCCTACTTTCTAAGTAGGGAGACTTCTCCCTTGATTGCCAGTGGCTGATGCATTCCCACCACCTGGAGATAAAACCTTCTCGGGGAGATGTTGTTCATCCATTGCTGCTTTCTGTGGGAAGTTTAGGGCTGGGTTTTCCAGGAATGATGCTCCCTGAGTGCATCCCTGAGTGATGGACAAAGTGCTAAAGGCATGAGTACTTGCCATACTTTGTTGCTTAAATAAAACTTTCCCTGGGTGCTTGGGAACAAAGCTGAGTTCTTCAGGTCCCGAGAATCCATTTCTCAAAAAAGGTAGGTTAACCTTCAGTATATTCTTCAAAGAAGTCCACCCCTGCCAAAGGATTTTCTTTTTTTCTTCTGCCTTGGTGTGTTTGTACTAAGCAATTTTCAAGCACTGTCTTTGGCACCTGAGGTCCTAGAACTGTGGATGGAGATGGCTGAATGCACATCATATCCAGAACCAGATGCAGACACTTGATCATTGCAACCCTCCTTCACTCCACACCTGCATTCCTGCACGCAAAACATGATGCAACGTGCATTGTCTCTGAGGGCTGAGACCTTGAATTTGCATGTTGGTGGGTAAGCTCAGTAAATCACATGGCGCTGAATGACTCCAGCTCCAAAGCACAGAAGCAGGGGCTCTGGACCCCTGCAATAAGCTTGAAATTGTGCAAAGTCTTCAAATTACCTGTAGTGTGGTGGTGATGTTGGAAAATTGTAGTTCACGTGGTCTCCACCTCTGGTTATTGGCTGCCTGTGCTACTGCAATACACAAGTTTAACAGCATGATGAGCAACCTCTTTTGTGTGTTTGTATCTATTTGAATGACTTATTGCAATGGTTTCCCAGGGTCCTCTCTGATTAGCAAACTTTTGCGTGCTCTTCTGTTATTTGGAAACAGCTGCCTCATAGGTTTGATAATTTCTGTTTGCTTGTTTGTTGTTTGAAAGCAACTGCCAGCTACTTTTGATGAATAATTTTCCACCTGCTGGTTGGTAGCCTACTGTTCTTTATGCGTAACTGGTAATTTGGTCCTTCAGGTACACATTGGTCACATGGTCCTGTGAAGAGCTGCAAAGTATATTAAAGAACAAAGGAGGAAATGCAAAACTATGTTTTCCCTGAAATTCTGCACTATTGAGGATGTACAGCTCACTCCCTTTTGGGATGCAAGAAAACTTTGTGCAGGTGCCTCACTCATGAATTGAGTGGCTGAGAGAATTGGGGGGGTTCAGCCTGGAGAAGAGAAGGCTCCGCGGAGACCTTCGAGCCCCTTCCAGTCCCTCAAGGGGCTCCAGGAGAGATAGGGAAGGACTCTGGATCAGGGAGGGGAGCCATAGGAGGAGGGGTAAGGGTTTGATACTGAAAAAAGAGAGATTGAGATGAGATCTGGGGAAGAAATTGTTGACTGTGAGGGTGGTGAGAACCTGGCCCAGGTTGCCCAGAGAAGCTGTGGCTGCCCCATCCCTGGAGGGGTTCAAGGGCAGGTTGGAGGGAGCTTGGAGCAACCTGGTCTGGTGGGAAGTTTCCCTGCCCAAGGCAGGGGGGTGGCACTGGATGGTCTTTAAGATGTCTTCCAACCCAAACCATTCTATGTTTCTATAATTGTGTGGGTCTGGACATCCTGACACTGGGATGCAAAAATATGGAATAAAACCAGAATGATATGGGACAATAATAGTTGCATGCTTGCTTTGGATCCTGCTGTGTAGCTGTGGGGTCTGGGGTTGTGGCAAGGCATGGGGACCAGCACCAGCCACAACAAGCTTCCTTACAGTTCAAATTTGCCCAATTAATTAATGTGTCACTTCAGCCATTTTAATAAGCATTGAGTTTCCTGTGGCTCGTGGGATGCTCGGCAGCAGCCCCATCCACACCACTGACAGTAATTCTCCTCTGTCAAATCCCCAAAACCTGTGTTCTTGGTGCTGAGTGACCTTTATTAAACAAATCGACCAGTTCAAGTACATAATTTAGAAGTTCTGTTCAAACATGGTATTTTGATCCGATCGCAGCTTCCCTGTAAAATTAAGGATTTAATGCTCCCATTCCAGCTAAATGGACTTTACGGTGTTCAGGCTGAAAAGACTGCACGGTGGATTAGAAAGCCGTTGTGAAAAGTGTCATTGAAAACCTGTAATTTTCCTGTCTCTCCCTCTTACTTCAATGATTCATTTTCATGCCAAATTTCGGGAGACAAATGCATTAGTTCAGCTGGGCTGGTAGGGCTTTGCTCTTGGTACACGTCTGTAGTCCTCAGGGCCCGGCCCAAGCAGCTTTAAGGTGGAAATGTGCAGCTGGGCAAATGGGGAAGTCGTTGCTCAACATGTGATAGGTGCTTTTAAATATTGGGAATTTACGGCTATTATCAGATGAGGCAATTTTTTTTTTTTTAATGCTAAAATGTCTAATTGCATACTACCCAAAGGCTTGCATAATTTATTTGAAGGTTTAACTGACACTAAACGTTCATCATGTATGGCTCTTACAATCCACATGTTTTTGGCAGATCTTCCACTGTCTATTAAAAATATCTAATAATCCATTAACCAGTCAACTTGAAAGCCAGCCTGTGAGAATATTATCGAGTTCTTTCTTTATTACTAAATTTAATGTGATGAATACTCACCTTGCATAACGTGATTTACTTTTCTTCTCTGCTCCTGCTGAACCTGACCGTAAGACAACCATAAGCTCAGGGCTGCGTTTGGGTGGTCACTCACTTGGCATGTTCACTAGGGGATATATCAAGTTATAGACACTTAAACTCAGATTAAAGACAGTGGGCCCAGCCATGGTGCAGTAATTAAGGCTCCATATTGTGTCCCTTTATAGACCTGTCAATACCACCATAGGTGTATTCTGATGTGGCTTTTCTATTATTAGTTATTAGTGGGGAGCCCCACTGCTTGCCCCTCCACGTGTCCTGGCAAGGAGGGAGACCTTGGCCTCTCTGGGATGATGTCTCTTTTGGCTGAAAATGAAGACCTGAGACACAAGACTGATCCCTCACCCCCAATTTCTTCCATTTCTGCATTGTCTGATGACTCTAATCCTAATTTTTGAGCAAAGAAAACGTTGGTCCCCGTGAGAGCTGACCAACCTGGGCTCGGGGTGGGTGTTTTCACAGACTCCCCACTTCAAGCAGAGTATATTACCATGCCAGCTTCCTATGGATGAACAGGGAATGTTTGTACCAGGAGGACTTCAGTGCTGATAAATAGTACTGAAGATGAAAAACACTCGCAATTGCTAAGTAACTGCACTTCTCTCAGAACCTGCTGCCCCGAGGTGGAGTTGTAAGTTTTAGGAAGTCACTAATGCACCTTTGAGGAACATCTCCTTCTGTTTATACTTCATTTTATGTTGCTTTTCCAAGAATAAAACCAACCCATTGAGCACCCAGGTCTCGCTGCACCTGGACAGGGTTCCTTCTGCAGCATCCCCCTGGTGGGAAATGGGTTTTTAGTCAAATTTTCCAGCATGGAGAGTTTGCTGAATAGCTTGTTAAGTCATGATTGCTCATGGCTGGGTGAAACCCAGGGATTTTGGGAAACAAGACATGTTCTTATGGCTTTTCTCAGGCATGTTGCCTGACTTGCTGGGGAAACCTGCTTTTCTCATTGCTTGAATTCATCTTGAAATTCGGGCTCCAGAGCGACTTTGCAAATAGGTTAGTGAAAAATCTATATGTTAGAATAATGCTGAGTATAATGAATGACTTCTTAATGGCTAAGAAATAAAGCTATAGCTAGCTAAATAAAGCTTTGTGGCTCTGGACTCTTGCCTTATTCTACATAGGCTTTTAAAATAAACCATAAATTCCTTGAGTTTTACTATTGAGATACTTAACTATTCAAGTATGAAAATGGAGATATATATTGCGTTGGAAGAAAATGAATGCCTGAGCTTCCTTTATAGTTGAAATGAGACTGATTATGGCAGGCTAGATTCTTGAAAAGTGAGAAAATATTAATTCGCTATTTAACTCTGTATCAAACGCATCATGAACAGCTTCTGGTGGTCATTGCTGTAATTTCTCTTCCACAAAGAATGTCAGCCAGGCTTAAGAAATAGCTGAGCATCTTCTCGAGCTTTTATTCAGCCAGTGTTGTAAAATAACTCCGTCCCCATCCATCTCATTGTTCTCCAGTACCTGGATTTAAAATGGCCATTTCCATTTTTGGGCCCCATGTTACATATAGTTTGGTTTTGAAGCGAGATATTCACACGAGGTGAAGAATTACCCTCCTGTGACATTACTCTGTGCAAACTTCTCTGGCTGCTTGGAAAACACTGTGAGGGCTCCAATGAGCTGTGTTTATGGGGGAGATAGCGGGGGACCTTGAAGATTGCTGTGAGAGGCTTGTCGTCTTGGTGCAAACTGGGATCAGTCCCACCACTCTGCTCCTGAAGAGGTACCGAGGTACCAGGCAAGGACTAGGGTCAGAGTATTTAATCCTCCTCCCCATCCACTTGTGAAACGATTCAGCTTTTCTGGTATTGTTGTGTTTCCTTCACAAGTGGGTTTCTTAATCCCTAGGTTTATGGTGAGCTGACCCAGGGAAGGGAATATAAAGGGATCTAATGTTTGTGCCTGGTTATGATTACGGGGCTTTTTTCTTTTTTCTTGGATATAACAGAAAAAAATGTGCCCAATAATGGTGAGAGCTGAACCTGTATGGGAGAGGGTACGGTCCCTTGGGGGACCCTCAGCATCAGCCACTTTGGGTCTTTGGATTTGATTCAGGGCCCATATATTTAGGGGACAGGCTGATATTTATTTTCTGGGATTTTGAACTGGTTGATAGACTCATTATTCTCCTTATAAAATTCACATTTTATACACTGTTATATGAAGTTTTTCCAGCTGAGGTGGTGAGGGCAGGTTGCTGGGCTTCAGCATTTACTGGGGAGTCCCCTGATGGTCACAGGTTTGTGAACATGAATTTTTGTTTTTCTGTTGAAATTTGGACCAGTCACTGTATTTTTGTTAGCCTAAATTGCTCCCGTTTGTAAAAATGTACCACATTTCATATATATATATATACATATTTCTCTGTGCCTGAGTGAGTCCTTGGTAATCAGAACAGCAGGGCCAGACCGAAGGCCATGCCACAGCTCAGGCATTAGCCAGTCCTGGGTGCTTTATCCTGAGAAATAGGTCAAAAGGCAAAAATGGGAACATCTAAAGACATGCCATGCAGCAGGCTGGTCCTGAAACTGTGCCACAAGGTCAATGCCATGCTGTGTCCCCTTCATCCACCTCGAGCCAGAGCAACACGGTATGGTTCCTAAGGTCATGGTGCTCTGGGGAACCTCTGCAGGAACCTCCTTGCAGGAGTTCTCCAGTTCTTTTGTCTCACGTGCAAGGGCTTTCCCGTGATGCTGGGAAGGGAAACGGTGTGGCAAAATGCAGTGGCCTCATCAGTGAGGTCATTCTCTTGATGGCATTTTAATGTAACTTCACATCTAATGATGTTACTCCTTCATTTAGACAGGAGGGACGTGACACACTCCAGTGAGTGGAAGTTGGAGTTAGATAAATTGAGCCTGGCGTTAGGAGGCAACAGTTAAAAGGTGGGAGTAATTAATCATATGGATCACTTTATAAGGGAAGTAGTAAATGCATCGTTACCTGGAGCCTTAAAATGGGATATAAGCTGGTTCCCTGGAAGATTTGCCCAACTTCAGGCTGAGCAATTTGTGAAGAAGGAATTTCTACAACTGATTGATCCCAGGGTGATGCCCAGGAGGCATCTGCCCTGTGCAGGGTCTCTGGGTGGGTTTCTTGCTGTGTCTGCATCCTGGGAATCCATAAAGATTCACCAAGCTGACAAATTCCTGCTGTTTTCTAACTCTTCTGTTGCAAACAGAGTGATTTCAAAATTGCATATTAGTTTAAGGGGGGGGGGGAAATAAATGAATCCATCTCCCCCTCTCTGTCTTGTTCTCTCCCCACAACCAAAAGCCTCAAGAGCTGCTCAACGACTCTGAACTGCGAAAAAGTGGGTCGCTGAGAAACTTCAAAAATCTGGTAACGGTTCTAAATTGTGCCTGCATTTGCTTGACCTGATTTTTCCTTACACATAAAAATGTTTAATTAAATGTATTTCGAGGCCCTGAGCTGCACAACTGCTGTTGTTATTTAATTGCCTCAAATAAACCCTCCTTTTGTGTGTGTTGCTAATGAGCGATTTGCTCTGTGGCACTTGCAGCTCCAGAAAACGGCTCCGGCGAGCTGTTGGCTGGTAATATTTGCCTCTGATTTTTCATTTTTCTTTTTTCCTTTTTTTTGATTTTTTTTTTTATTGTTCCTCTCAAACGACTGTCAGTGGGTGTATGGAGAACAGCCCAGATATATATGCACAACACCCGAGATCAGAGTTCCCAGCTGAACTATTGCTGTGCATTAAGAGCTGTGTAAACAGCTTTCTGGGTTTTACACCAAGGTAAATATTAATCTTTTTTTGCATGCACTGATGATGGAAAAACCCAGGCTAAATAGCAATATTAATAAACTGTAGCAGTTTGAAGCAGTGTGGCAGCCTGGTGCCAGGATTCCTTCTTCTCCCCTTTACCCTGGGGGTGATGTGGGTCTCCTGGGATGCTGACATGGGATTTTGGATGGGGGTCAGCTATGAGTGGGCAGAAGGTTTGGGCATCATCTGGACATCTCCATAGCCTGACACAGCTCTGATTACCTGGTGGTAATCTGAGTTCTGGTGGGAACTGAGAATTTCCTGCATTAGCTGGAGGCAAAGCATTGAAAAGTGCTCGCAGTGTGATGGAGAAGACTCACTGTATGATGCTGAGACCCAGGAGAAATGTTTTCCAGCTGCTTTGCTACAGGGGTACTTGTCCTTCTTCTCCCATCCAGTGGGTCCTCATCATCCCCTGGGAGACGGAGACACCACGTCAGTTCTCTGACTGGTATTTTCAGTAGACAGTCTTCCTTCCCAAATCAATCCTACCTAAATACCCCCTGGAAGAGGATGAGATACGGTGATCTGGCCCGATCTAAGACCACTTGTGACATGACCAACTCATAGTTCCTCTGGTTTCCCGGAGAAGTTGTAGATGTCCCATTCCTGAAAATATTCCAGGTCAGGTTGGATGGGGCTCTGAGCAGCCTGGTCTAGTTGAAGATGTCCCTGGCTCATGGCAGGTGGGCTGGCCTAAATGGTCTTTAAAGGTCCCTTCCAACCCAAACTATTTAATGATTCTTGTCCAATTTCCCATTACCAAAAGCCCAAGTAGAAGCCTCATTGGAAATCAAAACCCTACTCAGCCTCATTGAGCATGTGCATGTGCTGCAGATGGCCATGAGCTCCTGTGACAAGTTTGGTGACACCATGGGCAGCATTGTTATGAGGGAAACCAGAGTGAAAACTCATTGTACATCTTGGCAGGAAAGAGATGGCTTGGCCATGGCTTTGCTGCTTGGTAAATAAGGGGTATGACCCTGACAAAAATGGTGTCTCATGTCAATCTCTACCTGGCAGGAGACAGCTTCTGCCACCCAAAAATGGGAGGCAGGGATGGCTGTGAGGGTGGCTGGATGATCTGAACTGCCTGAGAAAACCTTGGACAAATTCCTCTACAATGCTCTGATTTTGTTGAGAGCTGGGTCAAACAATGGCTTCATTTGAAACCTATATCAAACAACCATTCCTCTGCTCGGGGTATGATAGTGAAATATAGGTTGTTTGGCTATATTGCTGTGAAATTCTTTACCTTATCAGTGCAAAAATGTCTCTGAGCTCATTCGAATGTTCTTGTTTCCTCCCCCTGCCATGTCCTGCCGTTTAATTTTGGTGTGAAGCTGTGACTGCTTCTGTTGGGAATTCATTTCTGGGTCAATCCTTTCCAACCTTTCAGTGCATTAATCGTGGTGGTGTAGCTTTGATTAAACTGCAAAGTGTTCTCTTCCTTATTTAAATTTACAAATTTAATAAGGAGATGACCAGTTGCACAGTCTGGTGATGGTTTTCCACTGATGGCCCTGGGGGGGGTAGAGTGATGGTCCCTCACTGGCTTAGGGAGGTGGAAAAGGATGTGAAATCTGATAAATCCTGATTTGCTGGAATATTTGGGCTTGGAAATGACTTGCTGCAGCTCCTTTTTCATACTGGGGGGGGAAAAAAGAAAAGTCCCTTATATTAGCCCTTGGAGTAAATTGTCTTTTCTTTAAGTGTGCGTGAAGAGCCTGGCTCTGCATCTCCCTTGTCCGCTCTGCAAAGTGATTGATTTTAAATAGTGTTTCCTTGTTGCATATATATATTATTAGCTTAAAAGGACAGCAATTCAACCCTGTGGTCCAGGTTTAAAACGGAGGCTGGGGTTTTAACGAAGAAGCTGAAATGTATTTTTTTTTCTTTTTTTTTTTCTTCCTGGAAGGGGGCAATAACGTCTGTGCATACAGAGCCCCGATCCGGAGAGGAGTGAGATGGAAGTGAAAACTGAACAACATTAATTTTACACTGATGTTGAGACCGGGAGCCCTGGAGGAGGGAGACATGGGCTTGGCGGAATGTTTCTGTCCGGATCAGCAGCTTTCCTTCCGAGTCAGTGCCGATCAGGCTGGTAGGATGCTCAAAAGGATGTCCTATGATTATATGACTGGAAACATTTTAATTAAGTGGTGCAGCCTGGGTTGCTAAGTGAATTTAAAATGTATGTAAATAATTTCCCCAGCCTCGTGCGCGCTGGGCAGAAATGAGGTCTGCAGAACGTGAAAACTTTGCTTGCTTTTTAGGATTAAAATGTTTCCAGTTGCCTAAGTGAGAAACCTTTTTTAATTTTTTTTTATTTTTTTTGCTGTTAACAACAGCGACTGAAGGTGAGCCAGAGCGGCTTCCTCATCGCTGGAACTTGATAACACAGGGGTATCAATCAGCCTTACTGAATTAGCATTTCACTGATAGGGATGCACAAAGCCTTTTAATGAGGACTTTCAAGTCTCCCAGCTCAGGGTTTCTGCCTGCCTGTTCCTTAGCAACAGAGGGGATTGGCAGGCAGAAGGGGTTTGATGTATTCTTACATAAAGGATTTACAATGCTGGAAATTGCATGCAAAAATTAGGATAATTGTGTTTTGTTGTTTTGGCACAAAGTTCAAAGATAAACAAACAACCTTTGGGCCCCCAGAAGCTTCCTGTTGTGTTCTTCTTCCTTCCTCTGTTCTTATGGAGAAGTTATCCACCAAGTCTGGAGTTTAAATTAAATAGACTTTTGTCTATTTTCTAGAAATTAACACATCAGAGCAGAAAAAGCGGTTCTCATTGATCTGCATTAGAAAGGGGAATTAACGAGCTCTGTGCCGGAATGCACGGGAAGGCAACACTATTGCAAAGCTGCAGCTCCTCAGTGGTGGCATCTCCTTGGTGGTGACATCTCTTTGGTAAGCTGCAGGCCCCAAGCCAGCCCTGTGTCCCTCACTGGGATGGTTCCTCTTCTCCTGCAGCTCTTGGGGTCCCTCAAAGCTAGGCTGGGTGGGGCTTTGAACAACCATAGTGGGAGGTGTCCCTGCCTGGGGCAGAGGGGTTGGAATGAGATGATCTATGATGTCCCTTCCAACCCAAACCAATCTGTGATTCTATGGGTGGGGGAGCAGTGTGGTGACACCTCACCAAAACCCCGTGATGAACCCTGTCCTCCACCTTGAGTTTCTGCCTCTCTGAAGTGGAACAACCTCTTAGGTGATTTCTTATCTCTGGGCACAAAATCGGGCCACATCTGCCTTCTGCATCCCAAAACCTGCTCAGTTTTTAATGGCACTTCTTATATTTTTGGCTGAGGCCATCCTTTGAAGCAAGCCAGTGTGAACTCTGACTGTCTGAAAAGAGGATGATGTTTTTCTATCCATCTTGCTCAGTTTAGATGTCTATGCAAAGGAATGCCCAGGGAATGAGATCCTGCCAGGTTTTGCAGTGGAAGCCAGTACTCAGCCCCTCTTTTCCATGCTTCCCATGTCTGCTTGGTCTCCTCTGTTCCTGCCTGATGCTTGGTGGTATAAAATATTAACACTGTGCATCAATACTTCTCTTTCTCCTTTCCAGGTGCTACCCTGAGGATGGGAACACAGCTAATCCACCCTGAGAGTTGCTGACAGAGGCAGGGAGAGGATCAGTGTTGAGAAGATACCTTTGGGGAGCTCCAACGTCATTTCCATGGGATGTCACCCTGAAATCCTGTAATACGTCCAAGCCTGCTGCAGAGCTGGTGATACCAATTAGGCTTTCCTTTGATGAGCTTTGGTGTGTGCTGCCTTCCTGCTCTAAGGAGATCTCTTCACGTCTCCCCAGTCTATGCCATTAACTGAAGTTGGGTGTGAGGCAGAGAGTGGTAGGAGCTGCCGGGAAGAGCCCCAGCACCGTCCCGTATGTCCTGGCACGGCGGTAATGCTTGCAGCAGCCTGGAGAGGACTTTACTCATTGTAAAGTTCCCATGTTTTTCAGAAGTGAGGGTGGAAGTCCAAAGTGTAGCAAGTCATGGTCACTGAGCTTTTCATCTCCAGGATGTATGCTGAGTACCAGCTTTCACCTGAGCACTGCACAGTTGCTGCTCAGCTGGAAATAGAAGTGCCTTTTCCTCCCCTGGCCTGAGCACATGAGCCAGAGATGCTCCAAACCCAGTGCAAACTGTAGGAAACCCACCCCATTTGCTGCTGATGAGGGTGCTTTATGCAAGGTGTCCTGCATTTTATGAGGGGCTGAGTCAGATTTAAGGCTGACCACGGGGCCAGCATCCGCCTGGTTCTTGTTGCTGGTGCAGAACCCACACGGGAACAAAGTGGATCTCATCCCACCTTGTCTTATGCAACAGCCCAAATTCTTGAATTAAAAAAACCCAAACCACCAGCAACAAAAAACAAAACAAAAAACCCCAACAAAGCAAGAACAGCATGAAAACCTCTGTAGATGCTTTCTGGCAATTTTGTAAGAGCTCAGACTTTATTTCTTCTTCTGTGCCTGGAGGAGTATGTCCATCCCTACACTCCAGCAGAAGGCACTTGATAGCTGTTAACTCCACGGGTTATGCAGACTTCGTCCTGTTCCACTGCAAGGGGTCACCTTCTCCCAGCAGGACACTTTGGGCTCATTTAGCACTTGTTTGAATCCAGTATTTTCCAGTTTAACTCTGCATAGAATAATCTGTAATGTTCTTTTAAAAGGAAGGAGCTATTATTACGTAATTATTACAGTCTGTCTGGTGTGCTCAGGTATGGGTGAATTATGCTGATAATTCCCCGTTGCCTGTATCACTCCAGTCTGCACTACCAGAAGGTGTTTCTGCAGCCAATATTTAGCTAGCAAATACTCAGATCTCGCTCCCAGACACATCTCTGGCAGGCAGCACCCCGCTCCTGGGGGGCTGATGTGCTCCTGGGGCTCTCCCCCCAGCCCCATGTGTACGTCGTACCTTTGCAGTCCCGTAGATAAGAAAGTGATGTACCTGTTCCCTGCTTCTGCCAGTGGGTTGTGCCACTCCACTGTGCTATGTGCCTGGCTGGAGCTGCAAACACAGAATCACCCAGGCTGGAAGAGACCTTTTAGATCATCTAGTCCAACTAATGAAAAAAACAACCAAAAACCCCAAATCACAAACGAACAAAAAAAACACCCACACAAACCCCATACCACACCCAAAACACCACCAACCCAACACTAATCCATATCCCTGAGCACCATGTTAACTCGTCTCTTGAACACCTCCCGGGATGGTGCCTCAACCACCTCCCTGGGCAACCCATTCTGACAACCTTTCTGATAACCCTTTCAGTAAAGAAATATTTCCTAATATCTAACCTGAACTTCCTCTGGCACAACTTGAAGCCATTACCCCTTGTCCTATCATCTGTGACCATCTGTGGTCTGGGACTAGACTGGAGATGTCCCAACAACTTTCCCTGAGGACGTGAGGGATGTCAGAGACTCAGCTGGAAAACTGCCGAGTCGAAGTCCATGCACAAAGCCCCATGGGCTGCCATATCCCCATCCTTCTGCTCCTTTCCCTTCTTCCCTTTCTAAATAACGCCATGTTTAATTTATGGAGAGTGTCTTTGGAGCTAGTGAGCTCTCGCTTGGAGAAGACTTTGAAGCACCCTGTCCCTGCAAAGGGGTGAAATTTGGAAACCTTGCTGCGTATTTGAAAGGAAAACTGCATGTATTTTGTTTGATAAAGAACTGGATGGTATGCTATTTGCCATTTTTAATGCATTTAGATGAAACGCACTCTCTGACATTTCCTTCACTAAACTCAGTGGCTTAATATTCAGCAATCTACCCTTCATTATGTTAAATGCCTTTTAAAAAGTAACCAGAGTGCTATTCGGAGAAGGCCCACTGGCATACAAAATGGCTTCATCCCCATAAAAATGCAAATTAACTCTCTGGAAGTGTAGGTCTAGCTCGTTTGTATAGAAAATAAAAAAGGGCTTCAAACAGAGCCCAGAGGAACTCTGCTAACAACAAGATGTTCGGTGATATCAGCAGCCCGGTACGTTACCGCAAAGATAATTTCTCAGCTCTTTCCCAAATTTTCAATTTTATTTTTAACCCTGAATTCCCACTAGAACCCAGGTGAAGAGAACCTGGTATCCTGCCTGACAGCTCTCTGCTTTTTGGAGACCTTCCTAAATGCTACAATATCATGGAAAATAAAGGGGTTTTTTTGCTGTCTCAGTCATCCAAAGGTAGTGATACTGGGTATAACGCTCAATGGTTAGTTGTTCTTGAAGGTGATTATCATTTCTGGAAGATAATCCATTCCTATATCCAGGTGAGAAAAAAATTCAAAACATATTGCAAGAACCTGACCATTTCCCAAAGATCTCACCTGGGAAACCAACGTCTTTGAGGGGCCAACATCAAAATGCCCAGCTGGGATATTTTGCACAGAGTTGCACTCTTTTCCTTTGAAGCAGTGCTGGCAAAATAGACAAATGCAGCAAGACATGCTGTTTATCTAATTTGTGCTAAAATGATACTTTTTCCATTTTTCTGCGGTGATTTGCTTATGCTGGATACTCTTTCCTCCAAAACCCAGTGTTTCCCATGGAGGAGGAGTTGAGCTGATTTTTAAAACCTTGCGATGCTCCAGGGTTTTCCTGGAGCTGTGGGATGTGGCTGCCCTGGGGGCTGTGTGAGGAGTCTTGAGTGCTTTGGTCCTGCTGAGGTCCCTTGTAGACCCTTGTGAAATATGGCACTTGATCCAATGCAGCTTACTACGGAAATAACCACTGTATGAAAAAATCACAGAGCTGAAGTTCCATTCATTCATTTTCTTCACTTCTTCACTCCTGCTATTTTGCTTCTTTTTTTTTTTTTTCATAGGGTTTTTTTACTCCTTATTCATAGGGAATGGCCAAGACCAGCCTTTTCCTATGGCTCTCTGCCTTCTCATGGTGTGACCATACCACCATCCCCACCTGCTCCAAAGGAATGTTCACAGGGAATGATGAACATCTAAATTTTGAGAGCTTTCCTGTAGAGAAGCTATTGTCTTCATTTGTTCATTTGTTGAACATGCATATTTCTCTTTGCATACTTTGTCTCATTAAAATAGAGGCACTTTTGGGCCCTGCTTCTGCTCCCTATTAACAGCAGGATGTTCCCAGCAGTGCAGATAGGAGAAAGACCAAAAAAACCAAACCACAAACAAACACCACCCCCCCCCCCCCAAAACAACACCAACCCA
>BJBW01013091.1:0-48019 GCA_004320125.1 Scolopax mira | reverse complement strand
TCTTCCCCAGACTGAACAACCCCAGCTCCCTCAGTCTTTCCTCATGCTCCTCCCCTTGCTGCTTTGCATTTATAGCCTTTTTTACCCCTTTTTTGTTGTCATTTTTTTGCTAATATTCAACATCCTATGCCAGGGTTTTCACTCCGCTTGTAGCTGTTTAACAACGCACTCCCACTCCTTTTTATTCTTGCTTATTTTGTGCTTGGGCTCAGTCAGTCAGGAGTCACCATGCCAAGGTGTCTGCCACAGTAATTGTCTGGGCTGCCTTCCAGTTTTGGATCCTATTTCTGGAAGCACTTTAAGAATCACAGTATCTACAGGGGAGTTCTGCTGTGTCTTCGCAGCCAGATTGTGCTCGGGGTTTTGAAGACCTGAGGTCCTACCTCAACAGCTGAGGTTGGGTTGCAGCGATGCTCTCCTGAGGCTCCCTGGGTCTGGGACCAGGGTGCTGTGGGAGGTGGATGCGTAGCTCTCAAGGAGCAATTTCATGCTGCTGCTCTTGAACTTGTTCTTCTCTCGCTCCAGCGGTGAGCCAAGTGATGGTGGTGAATTCTCCCACTGAGCTCTCGTCTTCGGAGCGCAATGACTAGGTTGTATAGTCAGGGCGTTTCTCAAAATGTTTCATTTTCCTCCTCCTGTTTTTATTTCTCTCAGCTGGTTGAGTTGGATGGTACCATATGCAGCCTCCAGTCGAATTTCCCCACGGTGTGTCCTGGTGACACCGATACAGGGGGCACCAACATCCCTCAGAGATGACCTGGGAGAGGAGGATCAGACAGGAGGGTGTCAGGAGTGGGAACATCCAAATCTCTTGTATTTATGATGTAGAACATAGAAATTCTCAATTCTCTCATATTATTAGCCAGGATCCATCTGGAGCCTTTATTTAGAGAACTGTTTTGTTCCAGTCTTTGCTCCTGTTGCTTTTCATAAATGCCAGGTGAAAAATGTCCTTTTTTTTTTTGGATGTTCTTGAGACCCATGCATGTCACAAAACTTCCCACTGCTCGTTTGGCTTTTATCATAAATGAAACTGCTCAGCAAGTCCTTGATCCATTATTTGAGTTTTTGGTTTTTTTTCCTGATGTTTCTGCAATTCAGCACCCAGAAATGTACAAAATGTATAAAAATGTCTATAAAGGGTTAGATAAAAAAATCCAGCACCCTATTATGGCAAGGACAGTTTTGTTGCATGGGAGAGGCTGATCCCAGAGGTAGCAAATCTGTATAAAACCAGTCCTTGTGAACTTTTCTCTTCTGTGCAATGCTTTTTTTACTCCAAATGCATTTATTGAGCTGCACACACACTTACAGGTCTGCAGCTCTGCAGTTTTGCATAAGGAAGGAGAAAAACTGCCAATGGCAAGACTTAATATGGAATAGTCCTTTTTGAGCTGCATGTTCATGAGTGTATTGAGCGAGGTTGTGCCAGAGACACCCCTTGGGATGAAGGGCTCGTTGCATCTGGTGCTGCATAGACCCGTGAGAAAGCTGAGCCTCGAAGGGCTCATGGCTCCTGTGGGCTCTGCTGGAAACTCATCTCCAGGCACATTAAAGATGTAGTTAATCATCTGCATTTTGCAGCAAGGTGTAGTGTCTGTAAGGCCGAACGAGGTAGGAATATTCATTCCAGCCCCATCAGTCATTAAGAGGATGGGGAATTGCACCGTGAGCCAAGAACAAAGTTCGTTGTGTTGTCTTTACAAAACAGGAGCTTGATCTTTGCAGAAGAAATGCGATCACAGCCTATCAAGTTTTTTCCCTGAGATACTTTGAACAAAATAATTGAGCAGGAAAACCTCTCAGGCCTTCATTTCTCAAAATATTAAAACTGTAATGTAAATTATTTTACGCCTGGAGCAAAAAACTTATAAAATGTCAGGGTTGTCATGGTTTTAAATATACAACCAGTCAGTCCTTTGTCAACTCATATTGGAATTTTAGTCATCCAGATGAATTGTTTCCTTCACACAGACACACACATATAGATACACACATAGGGCTTTTTTTTCGCAAAAAATAATGAACCTGGTCCTCAAAGGGGTATTGCATAGACTTGCAATTCCTGGTTTCCAGAGACATCTGTAAAAGGAGCCAGCTAATAGCTGCAGCACAAATCCACCTGGGTGTGGGAAACTTATTTATGTAAAAAGATTTGACTGTATAAAATGATTTCTGCTACCGCATCCATTTATATTTTTGTCTTGGTGTAACTAATGGATACAGCAGACCGTGGTGGAGGAACATTAAAGAAGCACAGACCGGCTTGATCCAAATAATAGATCTCAAAAAAAAAAAAAACAACACCACCCAGTTGTGAGCAAATCTTTGAATACAAAACTTGTCTCAGGGTGGATTGTGATTCAAATGATGTACTTGGTGCAGGCAAATAAAGTATGTCCAATCCACCTCTTCCTGAAGATGCGATGGGCCTGGACATGAAAAGGTGCTGAGGTAGTAGAGGTTGGTGTGAGAAGGGGTAGTTTGGTGCTGTTGCAGCCAATATTCCTTCACTGCTTCCTTGAGAAAAAACAGGGAAAATGGGATGAGCTGTGTCTGTATACAAGTTAGCCCTGGGGTAGCTCAAAGGAGTTTTTCACTTCAGCCTGTGTCTGGAACAGCAGTAGCTCTCAGAGGGGATTTTTAAATGGCTATATTTAATTTAGTGTAGATTTATAGACTCTGCAAATACTTTATCTCTGCTGACAGAGACTTTTCCTAGGATCTGATCCATCAGCGTGCATATAGATTTATTAGACATGAAAGCATCCCTTACACAGCATAGGATAGTTATCAGTTTTTCCATCATCTTTGTGGGTAATTTTTTGAGACTAAATATCTGTTCAAGTCTGAAACAAAGATGTGCATAAACAAAAACAATGCGGTGTGTGCACACGAATCAGTCCTTCATGGGCTTGGTGAGTGTGGCAGGAGAGATTCTTCTCAACTAGAATTTTGCAAGATGCTTTTTATAGCTCCTTTGGAAGTTCAGGCAAAGGTGGATGAGATCACTGGGAGTCTTAACCAGTACCTGTCTATGGGAGGTGGCAGTGATGTAATTCAAGTCAAACAAAAAGTTGACATGAGAGTGACTTGTATCTCATGAAGTAGATGAAGTCTACTTTGATGTCTTGCCTGTGTTGCTTCTCTGGGATCTCCAAGAGGTGGTGAAAAGACACATGAAAAGGTACCAACAACTGTACATGCATATAAAGAAGACTGTACTAGGAACCCCAAATATGTTGGTTATATAGGCCATGCTGGTTTACAGCTGGATTAAATCAAATTCACATACAGCATAAGCAGCTCCTCATCCCTGAGCTTCTGGCCAGGCTTCCAGTTTCTAGACAAGGAGCATTGCTGGAATGCACAGATTGGCTTCAGAGCATCATAGAATCGCAGAATGGTTCAGGTTGGAAGGGACCTTAAAGATCATCCAGTCCCACCCCCTGCCCTGGGCAGGGACACCTCCCACCAGACCAGGTTGCTCCAAGACCCCTCCAACCTGGCCTTGGTTGGGGCAGCCACAGCTTCTCTGGGCAACCTGGGCCAGGCTCCTACCACCTTCACAGTAAAGAATTTCTTTCTAGTATCTAATCTAAATCTCCCCTCTTTCAACTTAAATTTTGGTTTATCTTGCTTGTGCTCAGCTTCTCATTGTATTAGGCCTTTGCTTCCAAATTGCAACATCATTAACATCTAACTGACCACAATTAAATGTCTTTGTTGTGTAGGGATCCCAGTAAAGCTGGTTTTTATTTAATGTTATTTTTAAGTTCTCCTCCTCTGACGAAATTCTGCATCCTGAGCTCCTCATCTCCCCTTTGGCAGTGTATCTGTCGCGGCAGTGTTTAGCTTTGTTTTGTGCTTATTTGCTTATAGTATCCCATCCACAGCAATCAAGGGTCTGGTTCAATCTACCCTTCTTTGTGTTGCTGATTAAAAGGGAACATAGGAGAGAGGGAAACTGCAGCACATGATCTCATTTGTGCAAAATGGAGTCTTTACAAAATGATTTTAACTCAGTTATAGTCTAGCCCAACTACATTGATGTTTTCTTGTGCATCTCAGACAGATGCAATTGTCTTTTGAGGTGTTTTCTCACACTGTTGACCATGGAGGAAGGCGAGACAAATGGTTTAATTGAAAAGTCTACTTTTAAATGTCCAATGTTAAAGGACAAGCTGGATGGGGCTCTGGGAAACCTGGTCTAGTGGGAGGTGTTCCTGCCCAGGGCAGGGGGATTGGAACTAGGTAGTCTTTAAATTCCCTTCCAACCCAAACAATGCTTTGATTCTAAGGTAGCATAAGATCAATCCCATCCTGTGCCTCAGCAGAGGGTCATGTCCCAGCATTATCTGGTAGCATCTTGCCTGTGGCAGCTCCAGATCCATGGGGCCAGTCCTGGAGCAAATCCAACCCAAATCCAACCTATCAGTGCCTGCTTTACCAACACAAGTAGCCCAAGCCTTGGAAGCAGCTATGTTAATCTGCCCCTTTCCCAAGTGCTGTGTGTGATGACAACATAAATCACTCAAGGTTTTCTAAGCAGGGTGATCCTGAGCAGGACAGCATTGACCTGTGCCCAAGGTGCCATTTGCTACCCTGCGTTGATGCATTATTGAGCCAGTCATAATTATTGTGTCAAAGAAAGCCAATTTGTACTCGGGCAGATTGACATCTGGTTTTAGGTGGCAGAAGCCTTTCGTTCAGTAATTGAAATGATTGTTCTTCGTGTGCGTTGTCAGAAAATGACATTCTTGCTGATATCACTGAAGTGAGTTATATTCACTCTGGAGCTAAACAGATATTGTCAGGTCTGAGCTGACAAGTCATTTTCTTCTTTCGGGAAGAAATCTCATTACCTCTGGCCATAACGGACAGCAGCCAGCCCCGGCACTCTTGGAGGGCTGCCATGGGGTGAGGGGTGCTAAGGAGGGAGGTGAGGATGTAGTGGCTGGGCAGAGGTAAGTCTAAACCATTTCCTTGCAGGGAGGAGGCAGATGAAAAGTCACTTAAGTGATCCTAAGCACAAATAACAACAGCCTGTCCCCATAAATGCAATCCTGCTCTTTAACTGGGTGCAAACTGGAGAGCAAGGTGAAGGGTGTTTTTGTGCTCCAAGCTGCATGTGAGCACCCAAGGAGCTCATTGTCCCTCTCACCTGTGGCTCCATCTCCCTTTGTGAACCCCACCTGGATGGAGATTTCCCCTGGCTTGGGCACCAAGTACCATGGTCGCCTTCAAAGCCATTAGGGAGGTCCCAGGAAAGGCTGTGGCATGGCATGACCATGACCACATCCTCCTGCACCACCCATCCTTCTTAGTCCATCCTTTGCCAGCTTTTATTGGTGAAGCAGCAACGTGGCAGAACGAACATGAGGTCTACAGTGAAAGCCCCCATCTAAAATTGTGTATTCCCCCATCAAAAAATCAGAATATATTAGCCTCAATCTCTCGGGGAGGAATTTGGAAAACTGTCAGATTCTTCTAATTACAATCGAGCTGCTATTTAAGGCATATTTTCTTTTGTGCATTGCTCACAAGATTGTATCGAAATGTCTATCAGAAATTGTTGGTTTTGAATTTCTCCAATAGATTTGTTGTTTGTGTGCTCTTTTGTGCATAAAAAAAGGATTTTTTTCCCCCCAAATAAATCAGTCTATTTGCAAAGTTGGGAAAATGGAAAGAATTTAAGAAGTTCTGCCTCCTTCCAGCTATGTTTATGACCATGTGATGGTGGAGAAAATGGCAGTTCCAATGGCTCTTTCATCACATGGTGAAGTCAGTCTGCAGGGGATGAAATGGATATTGCTGAACAGAGTGAGGGCTTCTGAGTCTTCTAAAGCATCCAAAGCCCAGAGAACTACTTTAGATTGTACTCAGCCTGCCTGAATTTCTCCCTAATCCAGTCTTCCTAGATATTTGCATTCCTTTTATTAACAGTGTTCAAGTGTCAGTCTAGTTTTAAGGAGAAGTACGCTGGACTGTTGCAGCTGGTGTTCATTCAAAAAAAAAAAACCCACAAAATTATGATAAAAAAAATATAGAGTTTCTTTTTTGCTTTAATTAAACTCACCTCCAGGTTTTTCTACCTAAGTTAGCTGTGCATCTTCCTGCATTTGTCAGGAACATTGGGAGGACTCTGTTTTTCTTTTATAAAGTTGGACTTGTTAATTATATAAATGTAAGTTACTGGAATGATCCTTTTTTTGTCAATACAGGTAAGTACTGACATATCTGCCCCAAACAGCTTGTAAGTTTTAAGAGCTCATTATTGACACCCTCTGTATTTGTTCTAAAATATCAAAGCTCATTTTTAAACACATTGCTGACAGTACAGGGAAAAAATCCAACCCTTGTACATGGTAAAATAATAAAAAAATGGTACAATAACCTGCAAAAGGTTTTTTTAGTTTAACACATTTAAAGCGGGCAACTTGTCAGATGCTGCCAGTTGCTCTTGGGTCAGTATCTGTATTTCGTTAGTCATCATTAAATGTTAGAGAAGAGGGTCGAGAACAGGGAGAGAGTGATACAATTTGCCACCAGTGATGATTTCTGTATTTTGATACCTGATGCGTTTCCAACAAGAGAGTTGCTCCTATGCTGAAATGTGTAATATAAACCCAGCAAAATAATATATGAGGACAAGGCTGGTAAGAGTGAAAGGGCCGTAAGGTGCAGAGAGCTTTCAGTATCATTACTGCCTTTCTTGCTTGAGAAGCAATAAATCCAGGAGTAATGCTTTTCGGCTTGGACTACTTATGCTTCTTCACAATTTTCTCTCCACTGAGACTCTCTTTGGGTATCACAGGGAATTAAGCATGTGAAAGCAGGAAAAAGGGCATCATCAGGGTGCAAAAATCATGTTTAGCACTTCAGTAAGAAAAGAGCAGCCTGAAAGGAGAGAAAGTGACAGTGAGTAAGCTTGTGGAATAAACCAGTTATGTGCCATGTTCTGAGCAGACTGAAAGTATGAGCTTCAGAAGCTGGTATGCTTTATTTGTTTGTTGATTATTAATTCATATTCTTTCACCTGGCACTGGGACATGCACATCACAAAGAGAAAAGGGCACATGGGGGGAAAATCTATATTCTTGTGATAACAGACCAGAAAAGAAACAGAAATGTTATTACTCCAGTTTCTCCATCTCTGTGATGATCATGAGCAAAGGATCTGAAATAGCCCTCACCTGGATATGCCCATATGGAGAAGTATTTGCTACTACCAGGGGAAAACATCCTAAAAGGCTTTTGTGCCTAAACCACAGGTGTATAGCATCTCTGAATCAGCCCACTGGGAAAGCATAAATTGGTTTCAGGTGTTTTCTATCTGGTGGGAGCTTGTTGTAGCTAAAGTATGCTCTGCAGGTGTAGGTTTTCCCAGCTGGGCTGCTTTGCATCATCCTAGGGGCTCGGTGTCGCCTGGGTGGTAGTATCTGCTCCTGGTGGTTGCCAGGAGGGGGAAATCAGGCATCTTTCCGGAGCGAGTGATGCCTGCAGAGGCTTTGCTGCATCTTGGGAAGCTTCAGAGATGCTGGGAACCAAACCTAGAAGCAAGAATCTCCCCTGAAGAGACACACGGTAGGAAAACACAGACTTATAAACCTTTTGCATTTCTGTTGTGATTGACCCAGTTGCTTAGTGCTGTTTTAATTGTCATCTGTCCTCACTAATATGCTGCTAAACCCACTTTCAGTTTTGGCATTCCTTATTAAGAGATGTTCCAGATGCCTGTTTTAGAGCTGCTGTGGTCCTGAAGCTTCTGTAGGAGCCTGTGGGCTCTGTATGGAGATGTTTGATGCTGTGCTGAGACAAGTGGTGGTATTTCTGTGCTGTATGGGCTGGTTCAGACTGAAACCTATAGGTGTTGCTCTGTCCTTGCAGAGAGGACAAAAGACTTGTCTGTGTCTAGGTTTTAATTGTGGGTGCTGAGCCTTGTTTTCCTTGAGCTGTTGTGTAGCTTCAGAGCTTTGAACACAGGTTAGAATCTGATTGTGATAATAACTTTATTGTATTAGTCAGGGGACTGTGATGTCTTGTGGCTATATTTTGCAACAGCTTCTTTATTGGGAATTGCTTAAACTCAAGTTTTTGCAAGTTGTCTGAAAGCTTCTTTTTAAGTGTTGTTTCAAGTGGAAGTACAATCGATATACAGGTTAAAAATGGACAAATATAATACTGTATTGAATATGCTGTATCCTGTGGAAAAAAGATTTGAGATGTGGAATCAAGAGGCCCTATTTTCCTAGCGTATGCATTTTATATCCTCTTGTAATGGATGGCTACAGTACCAGACTTGAATAAAACCTAAATTTCCTAGCCAAACAGGAGCTCCCTTTTTTTACTGGGAAGTGCTGTTTTCAGCATTTTATTGGCCACCAGAGCCCATGCCTTGGCCAGAAGATGTTATGGTTGTTGTTGTTAGTGATGATTCCTGCCTAAACCTCCTTTTAATTCTTTTCATCTTGCTGGTCCCAGAGTGCTTGATAAAGGACATCAAAATCAAGCAAGACATATGTATGATAAGGAGGTGATTAGAGACAGCCAACATGGCTTTACATAGTGACATGGTACATCTGGTGGCCTTCTACAGTAGAGTGATTGCATTGGTGGACATAGATATGAGTGTTTGAACATTGTTAGCAGACCCCAAAACATCCTTGTTGCCAGAATAAAGATATCAGGGTGTGATTTCTGGTCTAATGCAACCCTGTGTAAAATATTTTCAAAACTAGCCCCTCAATTTCAGTGGAAAATACATTATAGAGAACGGCAAGAACAAAAGATGGCCATTGGTGACTTGGGGAGGGATTTTCTGCAGCTGGATTCTTTTGGTGGCATAACGCTGGATGTGTTACTGGATAATGAGGGAATAATGAGGAACATCACTATGTTAGAGATGTGGTGATAGCAAAAGGTGGAGAAAGTTTGTAAGAACCTACACAAAATGAGGTTTTCTGCAGTTTGGTCTGTAGGGAAGGCATTTGTTTGCAAAACAGCAAGCAAAGGTCTCCTGTGACAAGGCAAAAGGCAGAGCACAACTTGGTCACCACAACACTATACCAGATGGGGTGAATGCTGCCTGGGGGACTTCACCTGATTTCAACCCATTTTTGAGGTATTTTCTGTACAACTTGGTTGCAGATGTGGGTCCGGGCCAGCGAACCTGGGAAAAGCAGAGGAAAATAACTCTTATTACTCTGAGATGTGAAGCAGCCACCTCTCGTGCTAATTCCTGTTCCTGACAGGTGTGGCTCCAGAAATACCCTTATCACGTGGCTTTCCCTGTACTTGAGATTAACTTCTTGTTTGGCCGGATAAGATTTGAGGCTATAAGTGTGAGATTATAAAATCGCTTGGCCTTGGAGATATTTCCCAGACAGAGTCAGCAGCTTACTCAAATCCTCTTTGGAGATCAGCTGTAACTGCTTTCCCTCCACCCACTCCACAACGGGTATTTGTACGAGTCTTTATTTTGTGTTACGATAACAACCTCGCCACACAAAACACCCCAGTGTTTTATCAGCTGTACTTCTCAAATGGATGCTTTCTTTATGAAGGCTTCAGTGTTTTGTGGGAGATATGAAGTGCTTTTTTTTTTTCTTTTTCCCTTTTTCCTTTCTTTTTTTTTTTTTTGTTGTGTTTTCTTCCCACATCAAAGGTCTGGTAATTCAGCAGATCACCACCAGCAGCAGGCTGCTCTATTATACATGACATTCTCCTATGCTCTCAGCATGCTCTCTTCAGAAGTACTCTTCAATCCTATGAAACAGGGGCACTCATCACTTCCTAAAGCGAACCCTTATTCTTGTATCAGATACGCATTTGAAACAGTTGTGTGCTGTATCTGGCTATGGTTTGATGGGGGGGTGTATGTTTCTTCATTGTGGATGGCATTTTTAATAAGCTGAGTAACTCTCGGGCTCAGCAAAACAGCTTCAGCTTCCTTGCACCTCAGCACTATGGCTTTGAACGTGTTTTGGAGGAAGGACAAGAGGAAAGGGGCACAAACTTGAATATAAGAAGCTCCACCTAAACATGAGGAGGAACTTCTTTCCCATGAGGGTGTCAGAGCCCTGGCAGAGGCTGCCCAGAGGGGTGGTGGAGTCTCCTTCTCTGGAGACATTCCAAATCCACCTGGACACATTCCTGTGCAACCTGCTCTGGGTCAACCTGCTTTGGCAGGGGGTTGGACTAGATGATCTCCCGAGGTCCCTTCCAACCCCTTATCATTCTGTGATTCTGTGAAGGATGGGGAGAAATTGGTGTTTTGTGATCATTTTGAGTTAGTAGATAATTCTGCTCTCCTCCAGATGCTTTCCCCTACCGTGTCTCACCTTTGCAGAGGCTAATATACCCCATCAAACACAATCACTAAACAAATATCTGGGCTGTACTGGAGTCATCTGTGTTTCATGCCAAACTCAAGATACACCTGTGGCTATAAGGGCTTCTATGTGGTTGATTCATGAGGGTGGTTAATTTGTCATTAATTGAATGAGAGATAATGGAAACTTAAAGTTCTAGACTGAAGCTATGCGGGAAATAGAGGCACAGCTTCATGAAAGGCTTTTGAAGGGGAGAGGGAATTTTGAAATTTGGCTGCTTTGACAATAGAAATTAAAATGGAAAATGAGAAGACTTTACAGAAATGGAAAACCAACCGCTTATCAGTGACAGATGTTTGATTTATGGTATGTCTTTCATCACTGATCCATTTCTCAACTGTCTTATGATGAAATGTTTATTTTATATATGCCACTTAAAAATGAGAAATCGGAAGATGAGGCACTGATTCTTTTGAAGGTGATATTTTGAGTTTTTCCTTTGTAGAGCAAAATGCAATTAATATTGGACTGATTCTGTCTCTGTGAGAAAATGTATTTTCTGCTGGAAAAGGGCTTCAGATGAACTTTTTCTGCCCAGTAACACACGGGAGGGACAGATCCTTATCCGAGGAAGGATGCTGATGTTGGGGGAGGATGGACCAGAGCTGGCCATGCCACTGGAGCCAAATGGGTTGGCACCCGGTGTGACACAGAGGTCTAGTGTATTTTGCAGTGCTTGGCAGAAATGCTGCTGGCCCTCAAACCTTCAAAATCAGAAGAGGTGTTTAGGCAGGTGCTGGTAGATGGGACCACCTGCTCCTTGGGTCAGCTCCCCCCGAAAAACCTTTGGGGAAAAGTTTCTTCTGCGTTCCTGGTTTGAAACTTCTGTTTTGCAGCAAAACTGTCTCGGAAGGTGTGTGGTAAAACCCCAACAGAGCTGGAGGTAGCTCTGCCTCTCTGAGGAGCAGAGTCTTGGTTGCAAGCTTTGACGGGAAACAAAAAGAAAAAGTAGATTGCATGGCGGGAAGTTAATTAGGTGTAGTGCTCCCCGAGTACATCAGTACCCTGTCGATGGCATTGACTACATGATACCATCAACAATTTCAGCTCTTTCAATACTGAAATGAGCTGGGACTGACTAGAAAGGACTGAGCTGTACTGCCATCGTCGGAGAAACGCACCGAGAGAGCAGAGTGGGCAATAAATTATAGCAGCCAGCTTCCGCCAGCGGCTGTGCGCTATTAAGCCGCTAATTTTAGTCTGACTTGGTAAGAGGACAGTGGTGCTGACTGCTGCGTTCCTGGATTTCAAGCTAAAGTACTTTCCATTAACAAAGATGAAGATATATTGACTTGAACTGAAAGAAGAATTGTCTCTTGCTCGTTTAATAGGGTCTTTGCTCCCCCTATGCTGACCTGCTCTGCTATGGAGGGGGGTTATTGCCTGTACTTGATTCCTTATGACTTCTTAATTCCCAAAGAATGCACGGTCACCCTAATTTAATTCCTGAAGAAGGCACGGTCACCCTAATTGCAATGTATAGTGGAACATCTCCTCTTCTTGCCATAGATACGCCTAGAGCATCAGACAGTATTTCTCATACAGTCTTGTAGCGATGATCTCTAATTATTGCCATACTCAGCTGTAAAAATGGGTGTTTTGCTTTGTTCTGTTGGAGAAGGAACTTAATTACAGAGCTGTGGATGTTGTGCTCACAAGTGCCAGCACGTCCTACATGACAATAAGGGATTCATTAGGAAAGCTGCTTTGTGGTACAGGCAATGTTCCCTCTCCTCTGCCTGTGCGTTAAGTCATTGAGCAACACAAGCGTTAACCTATTATGAAAATCAAAACTTAGAAGCTGACTGCAGATTCACATGCACGGATGGCTCAAAATTCAGAAAACAAGCTTGGTCTTGGCAGGCTTATAATATGATACGCGCTCTTTGTCAACTCCTTTAATATGCGATTATGATTATCGGCTCTAATAATAATGACCAAATAAGTAATTAACGAGGCTGAGCTTGGCATAGGCTTAAGACAGAAATGCTATGCGAGTAATCAGAGTCTTTAAAATTAAAATTAATTTCTCTTCAATAGTAGTTAAATGTTTGGGACGTTGAATGTTAAGCTGGAATGCTGTGGCTGCCTCCAAGGCTTGTGTTTTATCCTTAAGTGTGATGGGACAGTGGCTTCAAACTGAAATGAAGGCTGGAGAAAAATCTCTGTAGCTCCCCTGATTTCAGGAGGGCAGAATAGAGAATTGCCCATTAAAAGTTTGGGCAGAGGCTTTTTTTGTGTTTATGCTACCTCTCAGGAACATAAATGGTGACAGTTTAGGTGCTGGGAGAGCTGGAACAAGGTTTAGGGGAAGAGGGTGCTCAATTTTCTCTGTTGTGAAGCTTTGGCCCCTGTCCTCTTAAAACTTCTTTTAAATTGTTTTTGCACATAAATAATTTTATCAGAGCGCTCCTTGAACTTTCACCTTTTCCCTGACTTTTTTTTTTTCCCACCTAAACCTTGGCAATATTTGGGTTACTGATATAACATGGCCATGGCTTCTCACGCCCATCAGCTGTGTCTGGACAGCAAATGTTCTCCCAGTCTTGTGAGAGTATCCCAAGGCCAGGCTGGTTGCTTGATTTCCTATCCTGTGTGAGTACTGAGAGCACTATGGAGTCTTCTCTGATCTCATGGTGGTCTATGTCAGGTCAGGGGATGAGCCTGCCTCCTGGGGAGTGACAGCATCTTGTTGCCTGATGGTGTGGCTGATCCCAGTCTCAGACAGGAGATTCCCATCTCAACTGTGGAAAAGCAGATGGTGGGACTGTGACTTGAGTAACAACTATGATAACAAAAATCCTTCTGTCCTGCTGCCAGCATCTCCTTTGGTTGGCTCTTGTCACTGTTCCAGCAGGGCTCTGGACAGCCTGATTGAGAGTTGGGTCCTACCAAAGAACTCGCTACAGCTTGGGTGATTAGTGGGAGTCTGGAAGATCTGTACATCATTGTGGCAGGAACAGATTTTCTGATACCTGCCACTTGGATTTGGGCTAAAAATGTTAGAACATCAGGCACAAAAATGTTTGACTTTTACCTATTTCGGACCCAGTCAGCACCTGGCAGCAGAGCTGTAAGAAGCTGGTGGGATGGTGTTACCCTCCTTCCCAGGGCTGGTGTGTTAAAGGATAACAGCCCAGGGCTGAGAGAGAGGGCTCCATCAGCACAATAAAAATGAGTAATAATACAAAAATTCTAAGCCATTCCCTGAGATGATGAGCTGAACTCTATGAAGAGGTGATGGTTGCAAAGCAAAGCTGCCTTCCGAGGTTTGCAACCCACTCCACACTCAGCAGCTCCAGTGGCAAGGCCAGGCTGGGTATGAACAGAAGCAGACCAAATTATCATAATCTCTCATCAGCCTCATATTAGAACAGAGTCGAGAGGTGCTGGTGCTTAATATGGAACAAAAGGCATGTGGGATCCTCAGGCATATTATTGACTCTTAGCGTAATTTGCTCTCACTGGTGCACACCTCATTTATATGTTTTTAAAGAAAATCTTTTAAAAAGCTATTTGTAGTGCTCTTGGGCTTGCCAGGGCCTGCTGGAGAGTAATGTGTCCCTCTGACAACGGGAGCTCTGATGGCATCTCCCCCTAATTCATCATTCCCAAATCGCATCTTGATGATGCATTAGATTAATACATCATCAGAAAAGCTGCCTGCTGATCACTAGAGCTTTAATGATGTATTTGTGTGAACCCTGATCAAAAGGCCACCCTTCCGTTGATATAGCACTTAACAGCATGACCAGCCCTGTTGTGGTAAAAGCGTGTTGTAGAAAGCGAAGAACTTGGATTTTTCTGGTGTGAGGTGGGGACAGGAGATGCCTCCTTGGTGATGTGAGGATGAATTTGAGAATAAAGCTGCTCTGAAGTTTGCTTGTTTGCAGCTGATCTGGGGACTCCTACCAGTTGAACTGAAGGGCAGGGCATTAAATGCTGCTTCTGTTTGCCTGGGCTGGGTATAAGACATAGGATAATAACTAGTTTAAAAGCTGTTTTTCTTGTGGCTTGGAAAATAACAAAGAAAACTCTGTTAATCTTGTGCTTATGTGCTCAGTGGTCTTTCAGCCAGATGGTGTGGAAGGTGTTCAGTGCTGCAGAGTATTTAATTCAATATGTTAAAGGGGCTTTCTCTGTTATTCTGGTGATGTTTCCTTCTGCTATGGAAGGAAGGACAGGGGGTGTATCTCACAATCTTTGAGTATCTAGAAGCTCAGGCCATGCCCAGGTGCTTATTTTGCTTGAAGGTCCTCTGTGACAAATCTTGATTACAGTCCTGGTTTTGCTACCGCTGCAGAATGATGCTTTAGATTTAGCAGGCTTTTATTGCTAAATGGGAAAGTCTATGGTGAGCAAGAAAAGAGACCAGTAGGAAACTTTTCTCTGAAGAAGGAAGTCTGTTGGGTTTTTCTTTTTTGACTTGGATTGAATCCTGGTGTAATAGGGGATGGCTATACTTCCAGACTGTGGCTCTCAGTGTCTCACTTGTCATGGGTTCTGGCTGGCTCCAGCAGGACTGGGTTTGGAGGAGGATGCTTTGGATTCAGCTCTGTGTCTTATCTTTGCTGTGGGTCACTCCTGGGGATAACACACGGTCCAATAGTCCTTGCCAGTGGTTGTCCCACAGCTGGCAAAGGGCACCCCTGAGCATCTGATGAGCACAGTGTGTCACATCTGGACAGTGAGGGATCTTGGGCCATCCATCCAGCATCAGAACTGCCAGCCAGGTGATGGGGGTGGCCTTTGGGATTATACAGTGTGTTTGCCCTGGATTCAGCTGTTTTGCTCTCAGACTTTCCACTTTAAAAGTGTGGCTACTGGCCTTGTGAGCCCCACTGGTTTTCCATTCCAGGAAAGCTTTTTAGCTTTGGGAAATTATCTTCTTAACTCTTTGTTATCTGAGAGCTCACAACAGAGAGGATTTTCTTGTAGGCTCCAGGCCAGGTAGTAATGTCACTGTAAAATAGAAGCAACGGCAGCAGCAGCAGTGTGAAATGTTTCTTATTTGATTTTGATTGAGTGCACTGTTGGTGAGGCACTACAATGCCCACAGTCAGATCTATATTTCAACATTTCTGGAGAGTTCATGCCCCTACCTCCTGTTGTGTGCTGTAAATAACCTTGTTTGAGAGCGACGGTGCTTCTCATTTCTCATCCTTCGCCTCTCTCTGGGTGGGAATCTGTGTATGATTCTACGCTGAGCAGTCTGCTCTGTTCTGAGTTGGTCCTGGAAAACCTTGAGGGGAGGTAAATGTAGGCCCCTCTTTTTGGAACCCGGTCTGCCTCCCTTCACTTGAGCAGGGGGTTGGACAATGTGATCCCAACTTGTCCCTTCTGACCTCAGTGGAAAAAAACAAAAGTGAAACCCTCTCAAACCCTTTTTCTATAAACCCCCTTTTTTTGGTGTTGTTTTCTAATGTGTTCTCTGTAGACTCCATCAGCAAGGTTTGTGGGTGGTTTTGTTTTTTTTTTTCTTAATCAGATCAGGCCTGTGGACTGAGTAGCCTCTAATTGAGATGAGAACACTTAACATGAATAACCTGTGATTGAGCCCAGAGCAAAACAAGGAATGAACAGATTTGCTGCCGCTGAGTAATTCAAATTCCTAAGAAAAACAGGAGATAAAGAAGAGATCATAACAGCTGGGTGAGGAGTAAGCAGAGGCATTACCAGCCTCAGACAAGGAGCTGGGAAGATTATTAGAGGGGAACCTTTTCTTGGAGCAAAAAAGAGCCAAACCTAACCCATCAGGTGAGCATCTGCAGGTTCCCGAGACATCAAGTTACCAAGATCATGCTACTGGAGACTGTCTACCCTCCTTACTGCTGTTCTGCTCCATGTGTATCCCAGAAAGCTCCTCTTGGGAGATGGTTTGCCTTCCCCTTGCTGGCTGATGGTGGTTGCCTGATGCTTGGAGTCAGTCCTGTGATGACAGAGCTGAGGAGAAACTGCTCCTGACAGTGGGATGGTCACTGTTTGAATGTCACTGTTTAGTTTGGAGGAGAGGCACTGAGAAGGTTTTAAATCGTGCAGTCACAGCAGACAGAAATGTTTCTGTGCTATTTTCATCACTAAAATTTGCTGTATTTGTATATAATCCCTTTAAATTCAAGGGGTGGGAGAAGGCCAAAGTCTAGCAGAAACTCAGTTTTAAACCTGTTTTAATGCTAAGGCTGATATTATAGTACGGTTGCTTCTTCTAGTAGGTGGCCAAGAAACAGTTCATGGGAGATGAGAAGCTAGTCCCTGCACAGACCTGACTAAAGGACCTGCCTTGACTTGTGTCAAGGGGCAAGTTTGGTGCAGTCACACCTCACTGCTAAGTGGTGACAAGAAGCTTGAGGACAATACAATTGCATTTTGTTTTCTGAACACTCTAGGAAGGATTATGGAGCATCAAAGCCACTGCATCTTAGCTTCCAGAGCTGGTTTGATTTCTGTTGTGGTGATAACATTTGGTTCTTTGGAAGTGACCCCCCCCCCCACCCCCACCCCTGAAGGGCAGAGGAGCTCTTGGACAATCCCACCCAGATGTGTTCAGAAAGCCATCTTTGTTGTGCACTTGCATCCCAAAAGGATTTCAGAGGGGCTGGGTGACATCCAACAGAACAAGTTCAGCTATTGCATGATATCAAACATGTTGAAAGTGGTAGAAGATCACTTATTGTTTGGACAGGAGAATGGCTGAGGCTGGTAGGTCACATAGGACCTAGGAAAGGCGGACGTGGTCAATGCTTCTGTGAAAGTTACTAGGGGCTCTGTTTTTTCTTGTTTCCAGATAACAGACTCTGAAACACTGCCCTTGTTAACCAAATTCTCCAAAGCACCCCCACAATCTTCAATGAAAACCAGATAAGAAGTTAAATGAACGTTTTTGAGATGTGCTTCCTTGTGGTGACCAAGAACAATGAAAAAAAATTAGTTAAGTCTCTGTAATTTTGGATTTGAGGGTTTTTTTTAAGTTTAATTTTTAAGATTTAAGTAAGAAATCGAGGCTTGGAGCTCAAAATATTCAGCATGCGGTAGTATATATTACACTATGTCATGACAGGCTAATTGCTGATAATAATTATAAACTAGCAATGATGGATGGGCCAGAGAGAAGGGATGGAGCCAATGACCTTGGAACATTCAAAGGTATAAAAGACTCAGGAGCTCAATTATCCCTTTCCCTGCGCTCCCTCTGGTACCTCAGCACTTGCTGGTGTCACTGTAAATTAAGGCAGAACTTGGCTCTCTTTCTCAAAGCAGACTTTCTTTGTGCATTTTTGGGCTGTTTGTAGGGAGTCTCAGTAGTCAACGCACCATGTCAGTAGCCTACAGCTCAGCAGAACAAGCCCATCGTAACAAATCTGAAGAGCAAAGGACTGCACCAGTGCTCTTATGATGCAAAATATGCCAACGCTGTGTGAAACTGGGAAATAGAGTGGATCAATCAAGATATTCCTGTATCAGCAAACTAACCAGAGTCCTTTCTGAACATGTGGAGGTTACAGTCACTGCTAGTACTCCGGGTGCATTAATTTGGTGTTTAGTGGACGCTCCATAGATGTAATAACAGTATGTAAGGTGTCTGGAGGAAAAAAGGCTGTTTTTTTTTTTTTATAGGCATGTAGTCCTGAAAAGTGGATTTTTGACAAGAAAATATTAAAAGGATAAAAATAGTTCCATATCTTTTAAATACATAGTAATAATCAAGTATCCATGGAAAAAATGGTGCTCTGTATATGTTCCAGTTTTTCATCAGTAACTGTATGTATGAATTCTTGGATATTTGTGCCAGAAAAGGTCCCAGGATTATTCATAACCCAAAGCCTGTGACCTGTGTTACTGAAATCAATTGGTGTGTTGATATGCTCAAATGCTTCCATGTCAGGAATTCTACTGATAGGAAAGGATAATGCCAGAGTTAAGGTTTGGTGTCTTGTCCTGAAAAGTGATGTCTTTTAATTTCAAGAATTCAAGTTGACAAATGGATCTGTACCACAAGAGCTGTTGTGATTGCTTCTGAAATGCTTTCCCAGAGCGAACTGCACCTGCTAAGTGAAAGCCTCCTGGAGTACAGTTTTATCTAATTGTGACGAGGATGATTATGAAATGCATCCATTACTTAGATTGCCTGAGTCCTGTCAAAATAGGGATCCATTACGCCAGGAATGATACATGCACCGGATACTGCTATTTTAGCAAGCTCATTAGGAAACACAAACAGATGAAAGGTAGAGGGTAGAAGAAATATATTGTGAGTGAATATAGGGCTTGGGAACAATTTTACTTTTAGGTGTCTTTGCTGTATGGTAAAATTTATATGATGCTTTAATTAAGGTCCCCAAAACAACTTGAGTAAGAAATGTGTTTATTAACTTTTCACATAGTGGTATTTCCGATCTTTCAACGTTAAATCCCAGGTTTCCTGGTAAAGACAACATGAACATGTAAACGTTCCTTGTAGGAGCATATGTTATTTTACAGCCTCTACAACAACATGCTCAAGTAGGGATATGTAACTTCCTACTGGAAAAAAATATTCTCAAGATATTTGAAAGCCAATTCATAAAATCTGTGTATTGGAGACAAAGAAAAAATTTGCCTGCATTTTTTTCAAGTGTGTGCTTAGTCCTGACCTTCTTGAAATAAAATATAGGTTTAAACAGTAGCTATTATATACAGGATGCCATAATCATTATGAACGTGAGGGATAAGAAAATTGTGTTTGAGCTGTGAATTGGGGAAAAACTTTGTTGGGATTAAAGAGTTCAACACAGATGCACAGGAAAGAAGAAAGAACAAGCTGTCTGTGTCTGAAGTTTCCTTGTGTCATTGGTAGAGACTTCAAATGAAGCACAGGAGAGTACCAAACCCACCTCCGAATTCATCCTGCTTCTTATCAGGCTCAATGTCAAATAAACTTCACAAAGATTTACAGCCTCGGTAATAAGGGTCCAATTGGAAATGCATTTCTATTATGCATTTATAGCAATGTGATATTGCCTGTTAACCAAACAGGATTTAGAACACTTGAGCCCTTGTGAGATGCAATTCTCATGGTCTAATACTAATTTTCATTGATCACTTTTATGACACAATCATCATCTTTGTGAGGCTCAGCTTTTGCTGCAAACTCAAGGCCGCTGTGATTTGGGAATATAATAACCTGTGAATTCCTAATGAGACAGCCTATGGGTCTCCATGTGGCAGTCGTTTAAAACCAGCCTGGGCACAGGTTGTTTATCAAACCTTCTTGGCTTTAAGGAGCATTTGCTGCAATCAGAGTTTTGGCTACAAAATATTTATGGGCTCTAACATTGAGTGGAGCTGCATTCCTGGTAATGGGATCAAGGTTTCCAAAAGCGAATAGAGGCAGGGTGAGCACAGCTGGACCTGAAAAGCCTTTTTTTTTGTCTCTTCCAGGAAGAGATTTGATATGAGCGATAACTAACAGTTGTATATCAAATGCCATAGTCAAAATGGAAGAGGATTCAAATCCTGGAGTGAATAGGAGAGTTTTACTGGGACACACACAGGTCAGGGAGTTGTCCTGTTTAAACTGTCTGTAACTGAGATTGTTAATAGAAATAGTAGCCATAGTAGCAACTAAGATACTATTAATAGAAATAAAGCCAGGTTTACTGTTAGTTTTGAAGAGGTTTGAGTTCACATACCTGACTGTTAGCACTTAACACTCTCGTTCTGTGGGTATAGGTAAAATTTGGATGGCAGTTGTAGTGATATAAAAGCTAACCTCACTAATGGACACTGAAATTCCTTGTAACGCCCTTAAATTCTAAATGCCACTGTTTACTTCTGACTGTGGCTGGTGTAATGAGGATAAGAAATGCACACATTAAGGTTTCTTTGCTGTCACCCTTCCAGGCATACATATGTGATGTGAACTTTTACCAGCTGGAATGGTTATTCTGGTGAATCATTAAATTGCCTTTCTCTGCAGCTATAAAAATAAATAAATAAACAAACGAATTCTCTCTGGCCCCAGTGAATGAGTGACAACTTCTCCTGGATGCCAGTCAGAGGAGAAGCAAAAGGCCACGTCCTCTGCTGGTGGGTGCTGGCAGAGCTCCACGGGCGCCGCGTCAATCTGTGGTGACAGAGCGTTGACAGAGGCTGTGAAAAGCTCAACGTGAGCACTGGGTGGGTTCGGAGGTAACAGCTGAATAAGCCTTTCAGGAAGGTGCCAGGGAGAAAAGCACATGGTAGGTTCAAAACAGCCTTTCCCTTAATTAGTGCTCTCAGTGATGCCAGACCGATGTGTGTCCCGTTCTTTAGGATTAATGAGCAGCTACCATTACCATACTTATGGCTTGGCAAATATGCAGCAAAATGAAAACAATTAGTCAAAAAATACAACTTAAAACAGTGATATTTACACAAAAAGATAATTGGTTACATGCAGCCTAAGGAGGAGGTATTGCAGTGGCTGTTTTCCATCAGTTCATACACATGTTCTCAGTCTTGATGTATCTCTGGGACCATTTTGCTGTGACCATGACTAATTACACACACCAGTCATGCATTGCTTTGGGTTATAAACAAGTTAGAACAAGAAAATTCTGATACAGAGTTCAGCCTGAAGTTTCCCGGGGGCTCTGAGTCTGTCAAATTAGTGGGACAGAAATATCTGGTCTTCCAGAGACTTCTACTTTTTCCTCTGTAGCATCTTCTTCACTTCAGTGGGCATCTTCATGGACCAGGTACTTACATCTCTATTTTTCACATTCTGTGCTCTGTTTTGCTCCCCCTGGGTTTGCTGTTTGTTTCCCCTGCTGAGGCTTTGGATCTAGAGCTGCTTAATGCAGACATTTGTGCCCAGTATAATATTTAAAATATTATCTGTGTGTGTATGTGTGTCTGTGGTTTGTTTTTCTTGAAGATTACAACTTTAAGCACAAAACTTATTAGTAAAGAGTGATAGGATGGAATTCACTTGATAAGTTTCTGATTAGGCTGGGTTTGTTGAAGGGTCTGGTACTATGAGCAGTGTCTTGTGTAAGTGTGCAGCACCAATGATTGTGATAGGTGCCCATGAGATCAGGATCAGAGCTTACTTGAGAGTTTTTCTTTTTATCTCAAAAAGATGGAATATATTAAGATCACTCTAAGGATCAAGCTAATTTAGATCTTCTTTTTCCTTTAAAAAACTTGGACACCACCCCTTCCCCCCACTGATTTCACATAATCCATCCATAGCACAGCTAAAGCAGTGCTTTGTTTGGGGTAGATTTAAAAGTATTAGTAAAGAATCCAGAATAAGTAAGCAAAATTGTCAAGTGGTCAAAGGACAAATCCTTACCTGTTATGTTTTAGCAGCAGGAGCTCTTCATTCAGATGTTAGTATTGTAGAATGGTTTGGGTTGGAAAGGGACCTTGAAGATCGAGTTCCAAAGCCCTGCCCTTGGCAGGGACACCTCCCACCAGACCAAGCCCCCTCCAACCTGGCCTTGAACCCCTCCAGGGATGGAGCAGCCACAGCTTCTCTGGGCAACCTGTTACAGGTGCCTGTTCAAGTAGCTCTCCCTGTGCTGAGCGGAGCTCCTGCATCCTGGGATGAGGCTTTCACCTGAGCACTAATATATCTGGTGAGCTTGTGTATGCTCAGCCTCTTCTGCTGACCCTGACCTGAAGACTCATTTCAGCTGGGAGCAGAGCTGTAGATGTGGATGTGGGTTGACTGTCTGAAGGACTATCTCTCACAAAACACAACACCACAAAACCACCACACAGGTGGTTTCCTGTGGGTAGGATGGAAACCAGCAGTACTCCCACCTACATCCTGAGCTCCTAGTAGACAAGTGATGAGGAAAGTACCTTGGATGGGGGAAGAAGTAGGAGGGGGAAGAAAAATCACCAGAAACAGAGACTGGATTTGGGCTTTTTTTCCGTAATCTGCATTTTGATGGCCAAAGTATTCGATCTAGGACTGGGGATTATGGTGGCTGTTGTCACCACCTTCACATTCAAAAATCTGAGTCTTTTTCCTGTTGCTTTTTTGATCTGCAAGTGGATAGTAAATTTTTCCTGAAGTATTTTACTGAATTCAAGTTTGATTTCCTAATAATTTCTAACTGGATCCTTTGGCAAACTATCTTTTCTCCAGAAACATTTTTTCTACTTTTAGTTAGCAAGTGAGCAAATAATAATAATTTAATTTCAAAGAATCACTAAGCATAGAGGAATCATGATCTGATTAATCTAAACTATTCAGTGCCGTGGGAACTTTTTTCCCCATGTTGAATGCAAATCCTTGGTAAGACGGAGTTGGAATGCTTGAATGGATCTAGAAATTGCAAAATAAGAGTATGTGCAAGCAAAACAATTACACGCCTGTGGATTGAAACGTTTTCCCTCCCTGATGAGTAAAACACATGATTTAAAACAAAAGAGGAAAGGCACTACCAGTCTAGCTTTTCAGCTAGGTCTCTCTTCTCACAAAAGTTGTTGTTCTCTGCTGCCTGAGAATATGGGGGAAGGAGTGAAGGCATTTGAAATTTTCATAAGCTTTCCCATAAGTCCCACAGTTTGCCTCCATCCTCGTTTTGGGAGCACAAGGGATTCACATTTGAGTCTTGTGTTTGGGGATCTGGGCATTGAAATATCAGCTGCTCAAAGAGGAGGTACCAATTCAGATTTTTTGTTTTATTTGTGTGTATATACATACATCTCCATTCTTAGGTAGACTTATTTTTATGCCAGACCACAGTGGCTAAAAATGTTCTTTCAGCTCTGTTTGCCAGGACTAGTGCGATCCTATAGAATAATAGGTAGTGGAGTTTCACTGAGAAATTCTGTATTTTTCAATAAAATGGCTGGAGATGTAACTTTTAAGGAAAATCCTACATTTGAGAACAGCTCCCAGTTTTCCTCAGCTGGGTCAGGGAGGGCAAATGTACTCAAAAACCCTCTATCTGCAGCTACAGAAGAATGAAAATGATGTTTAAGAGGAGGTTTCTTCCATTCTTTGTTAAATGGAGCTACAGAATCACAGAATCATTAAGGTCGGAAGGGACCTTTTAAGAACATCTAGTTCAACCAACTAGAAAAAAACCCAACCAAACAAATAAAACATCACCAAAAAAACCCAACACAAACAAACAAAAAACCCTCCACACCACCACCCCAACACTAATCCATAACCCCGAGCACCATGTCAACTCATCTCTTGAATACCTCCAGGGATGGTGCCTCAACCACCTTCCTGGGAGGAGGAGAATGGGAACAGCCCAGAGGAAATGTTCAAGGGAATTCTTGCCAAATGTCACGAGGGGACAGAGAGGAGGGGAAAAAAACCCAAAACCCATGATGGCAAGTACAGTTAGGTATTGAAAGGAAGTTTTAGTTCAGTGGTGGGGAAAAAAGCTGGCTTCCACCTAAACTTGAATATTCATGTTATTTACTGGAAACAAAGCTTGGAAGGAAAGTTGGTGCTTTCTTATGATTGTGATTTAATTTTTTTTTTAATTTTTTTTTTGAAACATCATCTGTGGAGCTAGTGGTGCGAGTTTCTATTTGTATTAATCTTTCCAGATGCCTTTCTGCCTGTAAGGAGGAGCTTTAGTGAGTTTGAGGGGAAAATAGGGAAGGAGTGAAAGCAAGTACAAGGTCTGTACATCCTGTGTCACATGGAGACATGGGGATGTACTTATTTCTCTCACCAGAGAGAAATTTTTGTGCATAGAACATAAATTCATATAATGGTTAGAGTTGGAAGGGACCTTAAAGATCATCCAGTTCCAATCCTCCTGCCCTGGGCAGGGACACCTCCCACCACACCAGGTTGCTCTAAGACCCCTCCAACTTGGCCTTGAACCCCTCTAGGGATGGGGCAGCCACAGCTTCTCTAGGCAACCTGGGCCAGGCTCTCGCCAGCCTCAAGGAAAGAATTTCTTTCTAGTATCTAATCTACATCTCCCCTCTTTTTCAATTTAAAACCATTACCCTTCATCCTATCACTACATTCCTTGATAAAGAGTCCCTCCCCATCTCTCCTGTAGGCCTCTGTCAGGTACTGGAAGGCTATTATAAGGTCTCCCTGGAGTCTTCTCTTCTCAAGGCTGAACAAAGCCAACTCTTTCAAGCTGTCCTCATAGGAGAGGGACTCCAGCCCTCTGATAATTTTTGTGGCTCTGGATGTGAAAGGGTCTGGGTGGAGGAACTTGTATGTACATATACACCCATATGTGAAATGGGAGATGTAGAGACATGTCCATCCATGACAATGGGTTAGAAGAGGACTAGGCTACAGGATACCGCAAGGGAAGGGACAGAGAAACTAGGTGGTATCAACCAAGGGCAAGTAATAAATGTTCAGAAGAACATGATGGCTAAAATGATGATTTAGTAGTATCAAGGGTACCAAGAACAGATGCGCTGTACGTGAATGAAATCTTGCCCACCACTGGCCTTGCTCAAACCTGGGAGCTCACCCCCAGCAGTCGGCATAGTTCAGGCGGGGCTGGCAGTGGTGCTAATTAGGGTGGTGTGTTTTTTATGATGGTACTGTTAAGCGGGATTATTTATACCATCATGCTTCCCACTTTACTGCTTGCAGAGTTCAAAGCGTTCTCCTTTTGGATAATGAAGCTCAATGTCTCTGTACCTTGTGATGTCCCACTATTTTGTGAAGACACTGATGTTGGTAGGGTATGAAGAGCTGACAGTTTTATTCATTGGCTACTGTTAAATACTTGTATTCTGTATGGAGCTATTATGTGTGTTGTACTTTAGATAATGGGCTGTAAATAATAACAAAACCTAGTCACTGAATGCCCTTATAGGTGACATTAAATTGCATGAAGATATATGTTAAAGCCATGCAGAAATAATTTCCACAAGACAGCCTTAATTTTCAGCCTGAGCTTCTAAATATTGCCTATTATGTTCTGTGGCCTCTGGAGGTTTCATTTTTATTCAGTGATGACAAATTAAGTTTCTTAAGACTATCAGATCACCCAATAGACCTGCATGGTATTTTTCTGTTACCCCAGAAGCCTTGGAGCAGTGCCACCTGGGCTGCTCCTCCCCGCAGAGAAGAAAAACACAAACTTTGCAGACTAATACCAGAAAAGTGGTGAAGGATGCAAATTTAACCTGAGAACGCTTTTTTTTTTTTTTTTTTTTTTTATCCCTTAAATGTTGATAGGCACTTGCTACCTATTCTCAGAAGTCATTATCAATGTAATAGCTTTCATTCCTCTGGAGATGCTAAAAAAACCAGTGTTGTTTCCATAGGTAGATTCTCAAAAAATATAAATAAAACTCTCTTCCTTTCTAATGAGAAGGAATCCCCCTTGCTAAGGCTGTACGTGTGTGGAAATAGTCTGTCCTGTCCCCCTCTGCTGGATGGCTGGGCAGAGGGTGCCAACCATAAAGAAAAATTAGGTTGCCTTAACCTACTTGTTGCCCTTAAAGTATTGGTGAGCATGTCCGTAACATATTTAGTGAAATCACTGAAGAAATGATTTGGGGGTGGGGAGGAGGCCTTGCTGGGTAGAGCAGCTTCCACAGGTTGCAGGAAGGTGGAGCTGAGTGCCCAGAATTTTGCTTTCATTGTTGTGCTCCAGTAGCAGCCAGAGGTTTCAACTGAAACAGGAGCTCCCACTGGGGTAGGTACCATAAAAATACATGAGAAAGATGTTATCCACCTCACCCACCATTAGTTACCAAGGTTTTGGTGCAAACCAAGCATTAATTTCCTCTAATAACCAGTGGAGACATGGTACATAGGGAAACCAAGTCTTACTTAGCAGCACAGGACATGTCTTATGGAATTATCTTTCTCTCCCCATCAATAAAGGAGTTTTGGAGAGCTCCTTAGGATGAGAACTTCAATTTTTTCACGTTAATGGATAGTTCATGTGGACAAAGAGCTAAAAGGTTGGTTCAGGAGTCAAACTTGCCCAAGGTTAGTAGTTTAGTCGGGAGTAAATTTCAAAACTTCTGCCATGCAGTTCACCTCTCACCCAGTAGGGAATATCCTTTCCCTTGGAGGATAAGACATAAAGGAGGAAATGTCAGCATGGGTTTTCACTGAGCAGTTGATAAGAGCTAGAGCTAGGAAATGCTCATAGAGAAAACTCTGTCTGGTGATATGGGGTGAGATACCCCATCATAGGACAAATTCCA
The DNA here is from genome assembly GCA_004320125.1 of Scolopax mira. Taxonomy (NCBI): domain Eukaryota; kingdom Metazoa; phylum Chordata; class Aves; order Charadriiformes; family Scolopacidae; genus Scolopax; species Scolopax mira. The sequence goes on along the minus strand of BJBW01013091.1, from coordinate 21,482 downwards.
GTACAGGAGAAGGCTTCTCCATCATGATCACTGGCCTACGCCTGAAGGGTGTGAGGTCATGTCCTGAAACGATATGGTCTCAGTCCTGTGAAGCCCCAAGTGGCCAAGGGCAGTAGACTCTTTCTGATGACCACCATGTCCATCCTACTTCTGCTGGAGGTCAAACAGTGCAAGCAGTAATTTGCTTTACTGTGGCTGGCTGGCTTCAATGCCTCCATATAAAATCCATATACATAATGACTTTATATACATTCCCAGAAGCTAATGCCTGAGATCTGGCTCATTAAAATCCAAATGGCACATGAGTAAAATGGACTCCACCAATGCACCAGGTTAGCACATTGAAAAGTAGGATGCAGTCAGACTTTTTCCAATCATTTATGAGCAATAAATATTCAGTAGCTTAGAATAAGTGCTTTCCTGTAGATTCTGGAGGAAAAGCTTTTTCTGTTGTGCACAAGGGCAAGCTCTTGCTGATGCTGAGAGTACTGTTCCATGAATGAAGTGGGGAGGGTTTGGTGCAAATGGCATTGGGCACACAGAGTCCATCTACATCCATCTACCCTGGGATTTAAGGCACCGCTTTTGCATGAGGGACTTGCTGTCAGAAGCTGGAAGAAGCCCCTGTCAGCATCTCGCTTGTGAGTTTGTGTGCTGAGAGTGCTTCCTGCAGCTCAGCTTAAGTGTGCAAAGGCCTCTCTGAAGAGATGGAGGGTCCCAACAGGGAACAGTGGAGGAGAGATTTTCTGCGGCAGAGACGCCAAAAGTGCTTTTGTTCCGAGTGTTTTTGTCTCAGCGTTTCCCAAAGAGGGATATTATTACATCAGTCTGAAGAGCTTTGCTGTTTGGAGCCTGAGATGGTTTAGAATTGGGCCCAATTTATATGGAATGGGTTTATTTCTGCAGTAATGGTTTCTTCTAGGCTGAGAGTCTTTATGGCCTTTCCCCTTGGAATCATTGTCGTTCAGACTAGACTGTCTAGATGACTCAGTTTTCAGGCATATTCACCGTGCTGTGCCTCCATGGTGGATAATAATGTGTCAAAGCCATAATATTGCCAGCTAAGGCGGGCTCTGCAGGAGGAAGTGGCTCTTTTTTTCGGAGGGAAAGCGTAGAAAGTCCAGTTCTGTTGCTGCTGTTCAGGAGGCCCATGGTCTGTTGTTCCTCCAGTCTGTGCCGTGGGACTGAGAGCCCTGAGGGTGTCTTTGGCTCCTAGATCTGTCACTTCATTACACACACACACTCCCTTACCCTAACCTGCAAGAACGTTCAGAACCTTTGCAGAAAGGAAAAGAGCCAGGAAGCTTTTAGTTACCTACTTCAAATAATGCATCTTTTAAAATACGTTTCCTTTTTTGAGAAATAGCTGGTGATCACGCTGTGTAAATACTATGAAAATAGTTTTCTTCAACGAAAAAGAATAGGCTTTTCCCACCTGGAAAGGAGCCTATGACTCCAGAGCAAATGGAAGATCTTGACCAGCTTGATCTTGTTTTATATACCCTTTCCTTCAAGGACGCTCAAGAAGCATGGAGTGATTTGCCATATATGACATGTGGCCAGAGCAAACACTACTGTGAATAAAGTCGTGGGTGATGTTTTCCCACACCTTTGAGTCTTGTAGCCTGTGCTTTTTCTCCCTTTGACAGCTTGGTGAGAAATCAGAATATTGCAGAAGCGTAATTAATTTAAAGTAGATGCCCGCTGGGCCCTTCTGCACACTCTCTGTGAACTCAGGGAGGATTCAAGTAACTTTTTAAGCTCATCTTTGGCTTCATATTTGGAAATGAAGAACTGATGACACTATACTAGTGAATTTGGAAAGGAGGATTCCCTTTTTCAGGCTGCTTACAAAAATGCATTGCACAACCTTATCTACTTAAATAATTTGTGTATCCAAAGTTATAACACCAGGGTTTCTGCACTTTCATAGAATCGTATGAGTTGGAAGGGACCTTAAAGATCATCCAGTTCCAACCCCCTGCTCTGGGCAGGGACACCTCCCACCAGACCAGGTTGCTCAAAGCCCCATCCAGCCTGGCCTTGAACCCCCCCAGGGATGGGGCATCCACGACTTCCCTGGGCAATTTGTTCCAGTGTCTCATCACCCTCACTGTAAAGAATTTCTTTGTGTGAAAACAACTAGTTGAATTTGGCATTTGGTGGCCTGTACCTTGAAAACCTCCTAGGAAGAATGGAAATGCCCCTGAAGCCTTTGGATGCCAGCAGAGGACTCCCTTGACTGTAGAAGTTTACAATTGAGAGAGTAGCTATGGGCTGGGCATCCAGGGCTCCCCTTGGTGTGTAAGAGGAAAAGTGTGTGCCACTGGGATGTAACCCCATTTAGGCAGTGGAATCATGGAGAGTAACACCAGATGCTGTTTCTGGTTAGATATACAGTGGAAATGATATATTGTATGTATCTAGTTACACAGAGTGTGTAGGGCTGATGGGCAGCCTTAGCACAGCCATCGGTCCAGGGGTTACTGTAAATTTGGTGTTTGCCCATGGAAGGATTCAGAGGGAAGTCATGGGAACATCCCTCCTTTCTGGATCACTGACCCTAGTATCTCTGCCAAGGAGTCTGAGTCACATAATCCTTTTCAGAAAAATATCAAGCTCAGTAGTTTAAAGTTCTACTATTCTTCACAAAAAGTCTCTTCCAGATTCTTGCTGCTTTAATGGTTAGAAAATTTCTTTCAATTTCTAGCATAGCTACATTCACAGTAAATTTCAGCCCATTTGTTTTTATGCAAGAATCACTCTGCACTTTAAATAAATAAATATTTCCATTAATAATATTTTGAGGGTTTTAAGACACTCTGTTTTATAATGAAAAGCCATAGGAACTTTTGTGGAGGTTTATAGTTAAAATGAGGTGGAGGTGAGACTTTGTGGCATCTCAATAAATAGTATCTCATTAGGAACAGAATCAGGTATTCAACTAAAATCTAGCATTTCTTTTGATCTGAGACACGTACTCTTGAGGTGCTGAGGTCCTCCCTAATAGTCTCTTCTGGCCAGCTCTCTCCTGCACACGAGGCTGAAGCAGAGGCAATGTCCTCTTGCTTAATGATGCCACCAAAACCTCTTTCAGAGGTTTCTTAAAGTTCAAGTACTTTTCAAACAAGGCATCCTGTGTTTGATCTGAGTTGCCAGCAGAGATGATGCTGTTAACGAGCTATCAAGCCTCTGCCCATTTCAGGAAATAAATTGTCTATAGGATATAAATAAATCCCTTTCAAACAATCAGAATCTAAGTCATTCCAAAAACCCAGGCATCCACTCCCACGCATCCCCTGGGAGCGCCAGCATCTGGCACCCGCGCCCACCCTGGGTAGGGAAGATCTTGCAGCCTCCAAAACAAAAGTAAACCAAAAAGATCCCAATAAATAACCTTGCAGTGTGATTTGACTTTGAGATTTGCCAGTATCTCCATGACTTGAAAAACTGACAGCTGAATGAATGCAGCAGCTGTGATGAGCGTGGAGGTGTTGGATGGGACTTGACTTAAAGCAGGGTATTCCTGCATGGATGCTATTAGAGTAACCCAAAGCAACAAGTTTATAAGGTTAATTTTCTTTTTTTTTTTTTTTTAACTCATCAGGGGATACCAAGTTCCAGAGAATCTGCAGCTGTAGTCCAGGGTGGCTTTCAGACCGAAATGGCTGTTTTAGTGCCTTGGTGACTTTTATTGCTCACCCAGGTTTCAAATACTGCACTGCACTAAAATTGTCACTTGCTTTGACAGTTGGTAAGACTAATGGAGGCATGAAAAAAAGAGTGTATAAATCTTTATTCTTTCAAGAATTCAATTTTGGACTTTTCTCATGGAAGTAGCCCGTGGAACGAGTCAACTAGTGTATTTACTCACATGTACTAAAGTTTATGGTTTAAGAACAGTAATTTATCTGTGGTCACTTAGAGTTTTTTATGGTATCTTCAGTTATACCATCTAAAATATGACCTGTTTCATGGCTCCTTGGGCAGACTACAAAGCCTGCTGGCCTATTCCGGAGGTTGCTCCCCCTTTCTCCTGGTACACCAAGGCAATATATAGGATAGACCTTCACCTCTTCCAAGACTTCCTACTGCTTGCTGAGATTGAAGCTGGGCCTTATCTGTCACCAGTACCTTCAACAGGAAGGAAGGCCAACATGGAGGCTGAGGAGCTAGTGATCCTCGTGCTGGAGAGCTTATAATAAGCATTCATAGCAATTTGGGGAACAAAGAGGATTTTTTGTTTTCCCCAGGTCACACAATAGTATCCTACTTGTCCAAAACCAGCTGGTACAAAGTTAAAGATGGATGGAGTGAGCCTGAGGCAAGGTGTCTACAGGAAGTCTCCATATCTTGGTTAGGAAATGGTTCTACCTTCCCATGCAGTAGGGTGTCTACAGTCCAGAGTCAAACCCTGCATTCAATTGTACAATTCCATTACAGCCCCTCCTCTGGAATTGGGTTGGCTGAGTCAGCAAAACACTTCAACAACATGCATGTTGTCTTCTGCTTGTCCTGTGCCTGCAGCGGTGGGGAGGGCAGAGGAGGTGACCTCCTCAGCATTTTGTTCTGTAAATGGATGTATTTATACAATCCAGAGAAGCTGTGTCTGCCCCATCCCTGGAGGGGTTCAAGGCCAGGTTGGAGGGGGCTTGGAGCAACCTGGTCTGGTGGGAGGTGTCCCTGCCCAGGGCAGAGGTTGGAATGAGATGGTCTTTAAGGTCCTTTCCAACCCAAACCATTATGTGATTCTATGATATTTCAATTTGTACTTTGAGGGTAGTTTTACAGAGAAAAGGTGGAAGACAATGTTTTTAATAGAAGAAGGGTGTCTCAAAGATGTCTAACAATGAAAAGCCCAGTTCTCAAAAAGTCTCTCCTTCAGGTTCTATGCAATCCTTGTAATAAACTTTTTGCTGGACATGAGACTTTCCAGGTGGGCCAGTTGTGCTGTGGTTTTCACCATGATTTCCTTGGCAGCAGGGGAGCACGTTGCTGCTTATTCAGAACTGAATGTCTCAAAAGTGAGCAACTTTTTAATTTTGAAGGACAAACTCTTTTTGCAGCCTTCAGGTCTTGAAAAGTCACGATTTCCCTGACACACTTGTGGCACCCACCTGCCGGGGCTGATTTCCCATCCGTGGTGGCAGTGGCTTTGCTGGGGACCATGCAGGCACAAGGAATTGCTGGCTCTGAGCACTGTTGTCATGTCAGATTAGTGTCAGAGGGATGTGATGTGCCTGTGATGATGAGTTTGCATATATATATACCACACAGAACAGTGGTGTGTAGTGTCTCTTCTATAAGCACCCTATCACAGCCCACTGAAGCCACAGTGCATTAGTCCCAGAATTCAGCATCTGTCCCCTCCCACCCGTTTGGTGCCACGCTGAGTTTTTGGGGTGTCTTCCATCTATGTTGGGCACCTTGCTCTGGTTTCTCGTGTCTAAAATTAGCTTTGTGTTGGAGGAGGGGTTGAGACATTTAACAGAAATTAGACCCCTTGATTGCAGACAGGCTGAGCCTTGTCAGGAGCCTGACTTGGATTAGCATTTATCTGCCAGGGATGCTCCAGGTGGTCCTTGATGACCCTCTTGGCATCCTGCATGGATAGAGGACAGGTTTGCTCTTTCTGGGGTGCAGAAGGTGCACTTCTTTATCAGCCTTGTCATCCCGAGGAATTCAGAGCCTTGAATGAGGTACCGACACACACACTCTGAAAAGAGCTGTTTAGACCTACCCAGTGTTAATTCCTTCAACATTTATCGATATAGAAACTAGAAGGAGGGTCTCCTGCCTAAACCACTGTCAGACCCTCAGTGTAAGGTTTCCAGGTTAATTAGGTGAAGCAGAAGGGGTTAAGCAGCTCCAAAAAGAGCGGGGGAAAGTCCAGTCCCTGGAATACCTTGTGCATAGGAGGCTTATGCAGTGATGAGGAAGAAGCAAATCCCAGTTTCCCCATGACATGAGCCCATTTTGATGAGGTTGTCTGAGAGAGCTCTGGCTCTGGGCTAATAGAGAACAACAATTTGCTCAAGGGAGAATATGCTGCAGGTTCCTCCCCAGCTGTGTGTCGCTCAGGAAGGTGCTGCACTGCCGAGTCCTGCCCAAAGTCCTGGTAGCCCTGGGCATGCCCACAGCAAATATTTAGTCGAAAATTCATGTTGATAGGAAGCCTGCTCCTTTTTGGTTCCGTAGTGGCTGTACAAGGGGTACGAGGATCTGCATTTTGGAATCCTCTCCTGTTTTGCAAGCAGAGAGCTTTCCCAGCACACTTACCGGAGTGAAACTGCTGCCTTCAGCATGGTCCTGGTTTGTTCTTCAGTCCTATTAAACTGCTCTGGCTTTCTGTATTTCTGTATTAACTGCCTTTTTTTAACTATATGTCACACTTCAGAACTTGCAGAGGATGTGTAGAGCAGGGAGCTTTGCCACTTTAAAGCATTAACAAATTGCTGAATGCTCTTGAATGGTGGCTGTAATCCATTTGTGGCGTAGTTCCCAAAACCTGGCAGCTCCTGGAGGGTTGCAATAGCCAGATGCACTTGCAGGGCACAGCTACAGCATCTGCTACCCTCACCCCGATCGTCCCAGCAAGCCGTGCTCCTTTGACAGATATTCTGGTTATTCCTGGTGCGTGATTAATGCTTTGTTTCAAGCAGCCCACCACAGGTGTTTGATTCGGGCAGTTTCGTAGGAAAAACAAGGTCTTGGGCATCTTAAAAGAATTGTTCTGGGAGTCCAGGGTAGTAAAAATGTTTGGGTCTGCCCTGTGAGGGAGCAGAGGTGTTACTGCCCTGGCAATTCGGGGGCAGCTCTGGCCGTCCAGCTGGTTCCATATTCATCCAAACTTTTGAAGGCTTTATGGGCATAGCTGCCATACCTGTTGGACCAGTAGACTCCTGTCAGCAGTCAGGTATTCCTCTGATCTCTTGTGCACCTGCATCACCCGTTTTTAAATTAGAAATATTCAGAAGCCTCAGCCAAAGCCTGGATGCAGAGCTGTCACCTCTGAAGCCATTTTCAAGCCATGGATTGCTGGAGCATGGATGGGTATAACCTGGTGGTGCCACCCCAGGTCCACAGCCTCAGGAGGGACCCTTGCTGTTAATTCCCAGCTACATGATGACAATTAATTTAAAGTTCTGTAGAGGCTTTTTTTTTTTTTTTTTAATTAATCTCATAATTTGTGAGCTGGGATGTCCAGGATTAGGTGCTGTCTTAGTGCAAATAGGCTGCAGGGATGCAGGAGAAACTCCCAGCCTGCTCCCCATGAGCAGCCCACCCCAGAAGATCCCCCTCCAGATAAGACTGAGGTGATGGTTTCACCTCAGGGGAAGATGGGAACAACATGTTTTGATGTCAGATCTGGGAAAACCAAAGCCTAGATTTTGGACTTTAACCATTTATAGGCCAGAAGGTGGCATGGACCTAAGGTGTAAGCAGAGATCTAAATTGTCAAGTTTAACAACCAAATCCCTTTGGTTTTTGGCAGAGGAAACACTGGTACAAGGCAGGTTACTGTTTTGTAAGGATAAGAAAGTCTGGGAGTAGATAGATGGATGGGATTTTAGCTGCTAACTCCATGCATTTGAAGATATTTTATTTCTGGGAAATATCAGAGAGTGCTCAAGACAGCAAGAATTTCTGGTTAATCTACTGCCTCCTGCAGTGCCTGGAGAGGCAGCCAGGGTGATGGTGGTGGTAAGTGGGGGTTATATCAGGTTAGATGCACGTGAAATAACCCCCTTAACACTGAGTGGACACTAGGGGGAGGCTCACAGAGCGTCTGTGATCTCAGTAGATCATACAGGGCCCTGCCATTCCCCAGCCACATCCCTTTGCTTTATCTTTTTTTAAGACTATGATTTAAAAACCTTGCTGGTAGAAGACTGAGTTGTTCCCCTTTGTTTTCCAATGGTCTTCCTGCTGGGGAAGGCTGATGTTTTTCACCAACTTCACGGATGGAGCCATGATCCTACAGTTGGACCTAAATTGGCTGGGATGCCCATATAAGAGTGTTACCTTTTACATGGCTTGGAGCAAAGAGCTAAAATGAGGAGATCTAGGTTTTGGCTGCCAAAGGAGGGTGTCTAATCCCTCTGTTCCTGAGCTAGAGCTGCCGGCATTTTGGGTCAGTGATACTCTGACACCTTTTCAAAGAGCTTTCCAATTCTTGGCTGTGATATGATGCAAGCACAAAGGTAGGGGCATGATTATTCAGCTGCCTGTCTAATCTGTTTGATCTCCCCAGTCTAATCTTCATTATCTTCAAAAAGAGGTGGTGGGTGCTTTTGATGCAGCCTGTGATCAGGAGCCATGCGCAGATAGCAGAAAAGTAGGGCAGCTGGCCATTTTCAAAGCAGAGCTACAGTCTGTTCCTCGACTGCATTCAGATCAGAAATAAGCTTTTTTCCCATCTACAAATGGACTTTTATCTTTTTCTTTCCCACCCCTCATAACAAACTTTTCTTTTTTTTGTAAAGTTGCGATGGCTGTTCAAAGGATTTCTGCATTAGAAGTCCTGGATGGAGAGACAGAATCCGGGGATTGCCTGCAAAAGCCTTTGGTGTGGACTTGAGAAGGTTTTTCCTCTCTTGCACTGAAGTTTTTAAAATGCTCATAGGGTAAAACATTTTGATCAATTATTATGATAATGACACAAGAGTGGAATTATGAGCATAATTATAATTACCATTTTTATGCACAGTTAATTAATCATAAAATACTGCATTATAGAATTTTTCTGTTTAATGAAATTCATTATAGAGGCCCTTGAAGCCCTAAATTTAATGTTAAACAAATTAAACCTGTGTCTGGTGTTAGGGTTATTAGCACAAATGTGGCCTTGAATTGGTTGCTGAAACAGGACTTGGCAAGCCACTAGCCAAAGGGGGGGTGGTGCCCTTCCTGAGCACAGACACCAGCTCCCGGCTGAGCTGAGTTGGCTTTTGCCTGCCCTGGTATTTACTCTGTCTGAGTTAATTAACCTCTATGCCCAAATGTTTGCAGGAGAAAAACTGTTTTTCTTGGGGTATTGGTATGGACATTCCTGGAGGGCAAACCACCTTGTATCTGATCAAGGATAACTTCTTATCCATGGTCCAGATTTCAGCTCTGCCATCAGGATGTCATGCAAAAAGACTAAGAGTAGGGGAACATGGTTAGCCAGCCTTGCTGAAACAATTTTACAACTAAATATTGAACTTTATCACTGCCTCATACCAAAGATATGTGAAGGAACCTCCTGGAGCACACTAAGAGTGTGGTAAAGCCCCATGTTTTGAGTTGTGTGGCTTCGAAAGAAGAAAGGTTAAGTTTTAGGATGGGAAGAACTATCTGGGAATATATTGCAACCAGCAGCAGTGTCATTGCTCCACGGTCATGTTCTCTCCAAAGAGCTGTACTGATTTGAGGCAGGTTGTAGGTAGTACCTCACACTACAGAAGATTGAATGGACATCCTCTTTATAACCTTGACTCCTTGAGGTAGGTTCTGGTGCATGGGAGACTTCCTGCCGCATCATTCTCCAGTGTGGCTCTGAGTCTAAGAGATGAAAGTGGGGCATGTGGGTGTTTTTTTTTTTGTTTTTTTTGTTTTTAATCAGGCCATCCATCCCATATTGCATCTGTGGCAGTGTAGCCATGTTGATGTGTTACAGCTCTTTGCTGGAGGAGAGGTAGCTCTATCGCAGATATCTCCAATGAGCTAAACAGCAGAAGAGCCAAAGAGCAGCGCATTTGACCAGAAAAATACTACTTCGTTAGGAGATAGACTGATTGAAAGGACAGAGATCTTCTTAAACTTGCCTTTAGGCACAGGAAATGTGTACAAGTCTGGGCTAGTTAACTAGGTCTCTTTACTGATGTAGACCTGGTTCACTTGGCCTATCCCAGTCCCCCTTCCAGGGCATGATGGGGTATGTCTTCCATAAGCCTACTTCTGAGACCACAAGGGTCCAGATGGTGATGGAGATGGAAGCTGTGGTCATGTTTATAAGGTGACTCAATGAAAAACTCCCTGCTGACACCCCTAGAAAGGACTGAAGGATGTACCAGCACCATTACGGCTTGCTTACAGGTTGTCATGCCTTTTGCAGGGAGAGTGGTTGTCACCCATCTTTGCAGTCCCATTCAGTCAATCTCATCCCTGTGTACTGTGACAAGCTTTCAGAAGTGTGTACGTGCAGAGATGCTGTTTGGTTTTTTTTTACCAATGTCTGTGTAATGGAGAGAGCTCTTGGAGGTATTAAATTATCAATTTTCTTGCAGGTACCCAGAGTGCTGATTGTTATGGTTGTTTTTATTGATGTCTGAGCTGGAAACAGACTGCAAGTTTTGTTGTTTTTAATATAATGTGACATGTCTCAGCATGCAGCTATAGTAATGTAATATGACAAGAAACGGGCCTATTCTGAAAGTACAGGCATTGGTTATTGCCCTTTGGCTGGAAAAATTGCTGCTGCTTTTTTCCTTTTTTTCCTTTTCAGTTCTGAATCAGGGTAGCTAATTCAAAAATCTTTGACAATTCTGTGTTTGTAATTATGTCTTGAGAATCTGATAGTACCGGATGGTATGTTCAGAGTCACCTCAAGGTTTCCTCTCAGCATCAGAAAACTACATTTTGTCCATTTGACAGCTTTTGGGCAGCAGAATTAAGTTTTTGGTGGTGGCAGAAGAGGTTGTGAGCTGGAAAGGAGGGTGGACCTCGGGAGGTTTACAGATTGGGAAGGGTCAGTGGTTTATACGGGTGACTGTAAGGTGTCTCTGGGGGAGCAAATGGGAAGGCAAGGTCAGCAGCAAGGGAATGGCTGAAGGAAGAGACCTGGGGAAGATGAGAGCAGGTAGAAGAGACCTGGGAAAGTGTGGAGCTTTGAAGGACCAACTGCTCTACTTTGCCATGGCCCCCTCTAAGAGAAGGGAAGAGTGCTGTGGATATAACTCAATGTGATACTCTGCAGTCTTTAAGCCAACAAACATAATTACTGCTTTTTACACTGGTTTCTGTGCATTGCAAAAGAAAATTTGTGTGTGAGAATCTGTCCTTTCCTAGTTCTATTTAAACCTTTTTTTAAATTTTTTTGCATTACGTTGGAGGTAGTGCAGTAATTTGTTGGTGGAAGAGAGAAAGGAAAATATTGAGCCTGTGCTGTTGAGCCCAATGTAGAAACCCCAGTGTTTTCCAACCTATTACAAGAGGGTGGCCATGGAGAAGGATTGCTGGTGCCCCCTCAGGGCAGCAGTGTGATCTGTAGCATCACACCTCTCTGCAGCCAGGATGGGCTTAGCCTGGGTCCATGTGGTGGGACCAGATGAGCACACAGAGAGCACTAAGAGGACTATGTCTGCTCATAAAAATACATGTATGTTGAGGACACGTGGCGTGTGCCTGAGGTTGGCTTTGTGAGATCCTAACAGAACCCCAACTTGTTAAAACCTAATTTTATTTGACAGCAGGACATACAAATGGGAGCAAACACACCCTCCACTTGCTGCGATGCTCTGGGAAATACATTTTTAATTTAGCTCTTGATGGGGATGCTGGGGGGAATCAAGTCCTGTCTATGTGTGATGAAGTAGTTGCCTATATTGTTGTAGAGTCCTTGGCTTTTAAAAGTGAATATGGAGATAGTGTCAAAAAACAAAAGATGACTTAGTTATAAGGAGTCCTCTTGGGGTAGGGTGTCCATAACCTATCTAGGGGGTTGAGACCATCACAATAAACACAGCAGCTGCTGCTGTTAACCAAAAGTACCCTGCTCATGAGGATGGTTCTTCTTAGGACTGAACCCCAGCCCAGTCCATGCTGCAGTTGCTCTCCTGGGTCTCGGGAGAAGTGCAGGCTGTGAAGAGGATCCTCCTTCAAAAATGTTTATAGCAAGCCTACTCCTTTTTTGATAAAAACCCCTTCAGTTTCATATTCTGGGGTTTTATTTTTAGCAGCTCTGCTGTGAAATCTGTCTCACTCAAACAGCCCTGCTCTGTGTTTTCACTGGTGCTTCTGGCATAAAGTCAATAAGCTTATTATAAGGGAAATCTCTGGAGAACTTTGCAGAACTTTGTCAGGTTGACAACAGGGGTAAAAAAAAAAATAAAATAAAATGCATTTTAGGTTATATTTAAACCACACGGATTTGAGGCATATATTCATGTAGTAAAGAAACCCATGGCTATTCCCAGCTGAGTACTTAAACCTTCAAATGGGAAGGGGCATGGAGTCCTCTGGTCCATCCTCCTGTGCTGTGGTACGGTCAACTGGGCTCGGATCACTCCCACGAGGTGCTGGGAGGCTGTTAAGAGCAGGCTTAGAGAATCACCATTTAGAGACTCCCCTCCGTACAGTACTGGAATACAGTATGATAAAAATTAAACCTCCCGATGACCCCGATTCAGCCTGAATAACTACAAGAGAAAGACAACACTAGGACTTCCAACTCATTTTTCAAAGGAAACCTATAAAACCTTCTAACAGCAGCAAGAGGGGTAAAAATTTATAGCTCTGAATATAAAAAGTCCTAAATTCAAGTGAGATATTGGCTTCAAGAGACAATCCTTTTTTTCCCCACTGCATGCTTTTTGCTACCCCTCACTTATGCTCACTTCTTGCCTTTCTTTCCGTGACACGAAAAAAGCAAACGCCATTTCTGTGCTCTACGGGTACATTTTCCCCTCAGATTGTCTAATTGGTTAACACAATTAACTTGAACTTGGAGCAATTGTTCCTGATCCCTCCTTAGCTTGAGGTTTTCAGCTTGTGTGTCACACTCGAAAAGAAGCTCCTGTGCCTGGGAGTCTGCTCGTTATACTTGCAGCTGCATCCAGTTGATTAAATCCAAGATGCTGTTTCTTTCGGAAAGCCTTGTCCATCCAATAAATCTTTGGAAGTATAAAGCAGATATTCCACCCATCTCGATGCATGTTGGGTGAGGAGCAGGGGATTTTGAAGCTGAACCATCGCTTGGGTTAGAAAACGGTGACGGGGTTTGATGGACCTGTGGTGACAACACGCAGAAGCTAATGGAAATAAACAGTTCTGGCAATTTACATTTTCTCTTAGAGGGGACTACAGTGATTTTCCTGATATTACTGTGCTGGCATATGAAGCAAAAACGTCTATTATCACTCATGCTTAAAGTGCTGAGAGAAGCTTTAGGGACCGTGATAATCTCTTATTCAGGAGCAGAGGTATTTCTTGCTATGGAAAATCTCCTTGAAAAACCAGTTTTCTGAGACCTCTTGGCTTTTTCTGCCAAAGGTGCTCCGCCAGTCTGTGGGAAAAGAATAGTTCTGATAAATAAATCCTGCAGCAAGTGTCTGAATATGAGGAGAGCCAGGGAAAAGGACCGGTACTTGGAAAAAATGAAAGAAGTGCTATGTAGTGCAAAAAGCAATAGGAAATAAAGCATATCGAGAAATTCTGTTTATGGGAAGATTAAGGCTCTTGTTTCAGGCCTTGCTCCTGGCCTCCAGGTGGGGAGGGAGCTCCTTTGTTAACATGCTTTTACCAGCTTTTGGGGTGGAGATGGGTTTACTTGGGGGGTGAAGCAGATCACCTGGTGCAGCATCCTTCTCATGTTTTGAATCCTTCTCGTGATGGCCAACTGTAACCTCATACCTAGGCTGGGCACCCCACGTGGGTTAAAGCAAATCAGGCACCCCATGTAGGTGCTTGGGAGAGGAAAGTGTAGGCCCACTTTTAAGATGATCCAAATGCACAGAAAAGAACAATTTTTTTTTTCTTGATGACACAAAACTAGGAGGGGTGTCTGACACCCCAGAAAGCTGTGCTGCCATCCACTGAGACCTGGACAGGCTGGAGAGTTGGGCTGAGAGAAACCTAATGAAATTTAACAAGGGCAAGTGTAGGGTGTTACACCTGGGGAGAAATAACCCCCTGTACCAGGGGCTGACCTGCTGGAGAGCAGCTCTGAGGAGAAAGACCTGTGAGTTCTTGAGGAACTTGTTTCCTATGAGGGTGGCAGAGCCCTGGAAGAGGCTGCCCAGAGAGGTGGTGGAATCTCTTTCTCTGGAGACATTCAAAACCCTCCTGGACAAGTTCCTGTGCAACCTGCTCTAGGTAGACCCACGCCGGCGGGAGGGTTGGACTAGATGATCTCCAGAGGTCCCTTCCAGCCCCATATGATTCTATGATTTTTTTTTAAACCTCAGTTCCTCTCCAAACAGAAAAATGCATTGAACATCCTTATTTGCTGAGAGTTTTGGTGAAGAATGTTTAACCTTCCCAAAATCTATTTTGGAACCGGAGATAAGTAATTTCACTGCATAACATCTTTGCTTTCAGTAGGAAACCTGGCTCCTGAGAAGGGAAGCCCAACTTGAAATTGTCTTTTGTGTGTACACTGAACATGAAGCCCAGCACTTTATCATACTCCTGCTATTGGTAACTTGGCAACTTTTAAATCATGAAAGATTTACACAAGTGCTGCAGAGTTGGAAATGTTTTATGACATGTTCATTCACACTAAATCAGACTCTGCCTTTTTAGAGTTTTCTTTCTAGACAGTTATGCAAATGCAAAAAGACAGGAATGGATTTAAAATGATTTCCAGCATTGGAAGATTAGCAGAAAGTGACAGACTGCCACAAAACACTCTGCCACCTCGGCTCCCGCAGACTTCAGCCCTGGTAGGGGTGGGATGGGCGGCAGCAAGAAGAGGAAGAAACAGATTAAGGGTCTTAGTTTTATCTTCATTACTGGAATGTCTATGTGCTTGGATGGAATGCTGGGTATGTTTTGCAAGGTGCTTGTTATAAAATTATAATTTAAAAGGATAATATAGAAATCTAGTGTAGGGCTGGACTGTTCCCAGTGTGCAACTCCTCTCCTGACTCCTCTCCTTGATTGAGAAAGGAACAGTTAGGAAACTTTGGAAGCCTTGGAATGGGCTGCTCAAGGAAGGGGTTGAGGCACCATCCCTGGAGGTATTTAAAAGAAAGGTTGACATAGCACTTAGAAACATGGTTTAGTGATTGTTTTTATCAGAGTTAGGTTGATGGTTGGACTCGATGATCTGAAAGGTCCCTTCCAACCCAGATGATTCTATGACATTTTCCCCATTTCCTTTCTGCCCCTCAAATACTTTTCGAGAGTCCACAAAATCTTCCTCCTTCTGTATTTTTCAGAGTTGTGTTGTTGATCTCCAGCCATGAGGTCATGAATAGTGATTCTCCAGAGTGCATTAGATCTCTGAATGTTGATGTTTCACCTACATACTGCTGCAGTCCTGGCTTATCTCCCTGTTCCCATCAACTCCTTGGTATCTTCTCATAAGCTTGGTCTCCCAGCTCAAGCTCACCAAGCATGACAGCAGCTCTTCATCCACTTTTCCAAGAGGTCTTTGTTATCGCCTTTATTAATCCCTGGGCTGCCTCACCCTGTGCTGTGCCCAGAAAATAACATCTCAGGGAAGGGAAGTTTTCTGCTGCAGAAAAGCCCTTTTCAGTAACACAGGAGGTGTCACGTTGAAAAGGTTTTATGGCCATTTTTGCAGCTCTTATTATACCTTAGGTCTAGAGCAGATCCTTACAATTGCTCATAATTGCCGGTCCTTGGCACTTTACAAATCCTCTTCCTCAAAATATGCAGCTGGGGAAAAATAACCCTGCCCGGTGAGTGACTCTCGCACGGGGAAAATAATGAGAAATGTGGAGTGCGGGAGCAACAGGCTTTTTGGACAATTGTAAACAGCAGTCGTGTTTAAAAGCATCATCATTGGATCGCAGAGCATTCAGTGACAGAAAGGGAAATGCTCTGTTTAATGAATTAAATTGTTCATTGAAGATAATGACCCATTGCTGACTTGTAGGTACTTACTGGCTGCCTGTGATGCTGGTGGCCCTTCATCAACTGAGGGTGTGAGCGGCTCCTGTTGGTGTGTTCTCTAAGCCTTGCTGCTTTTGCTTTGTGCCTGATTTGTCTGTCCCATGGAGCTGTCTGGATGCCAAATCTATTGCAAAATAAGTGCTGTGCACGTGTTGACAATCAAAACATATATGGGATCACAGAATCATTGAGGCTGGAAGGGACCTTTAGAGGGCATCTGGTCCAACCTTCCTGCTCAAGTAAGGCCACCTAGAGCCAGTTGCCCAGGACTGTGTCTAGATGGTTTTTGAACATCTGCAAGGATGGGGCCCTCACCAACTCTCCAGGCAAATTCTGCCAGTGCTCAGTCCCCCTTGCATTGAAAAAAGTGTTTCCTGATGTTCAGAGGGAACCTCTGGGGTTTGCGCCTATTATCTCTGGGTACCACTGAAAAGAACCTGGCTTCATCCTCTCTGCATCCTTCCTTCAGGCGTTTATACATATTGATAAGATCCCCCAGAGCCTTCTCTTCTCTAAACAGTTCCAGCTCTCTCAGTCTTTCCTTATAGGAGGGCAGCTCCGGACCCTTAGTCATCCTTATGGTCCTTCATTGGACTCTGTCCAGTATGTCCGTGTCTCCTTTGCACTGAGGAGCTCAGAACTGAACTGAGCACTACAAGTGTGGCCCCTCTTGACCTTCTGGTAATGAAATGTCTCATGCAGCTGAGGGTATCAGCAGCAAGGGCATTCCTGGCCCATGTTCAACCATG
This sequence comes from Scolopax mira, assembly GCA_004320125.1. Lineage (NCBI taxonomy): Eukaryota > Metazoa > Chordata > Aves > Charadriiformes > Scolopacidae > Scolopax > Scolopax mira. Next base: position 4,890 of record BJBW01013091.1, on the reverse strand, counting down.
TATGTTCATGTATCCACCAGCACCCTAGGGTCTTTTCTGCCAAGCTGCTTTGGTGGCCCCCGGCATATATTGGTACATGGAGTTGTTCTTCCCTCGTGCAGGACTTGTTCTTGTTGAACTAGAAAGCAAATGTCTTTTAATATTTCTGCATTAGGATTTCTGTTTCCTCAGATAACTTGTTGACTATCAGAAAATTTTACGAGTCATTTTTCTATGCTACATGGCAGAAGCTTTCAGCTTGGTGAGGAAGGTGGATCATACAGTGTAATATGTTTTGGTTTCTACGCCAATGCATTGAGCATGATTATCACGTTCACCTATATTTCCCTTGGGGCAAACTCCTTAACCTTCATTTAAAGAAAACAAACTTACTTTGCTTAAGTATGGAAACTGGTTGAAAAGATATAACAAAAGGTAAGGCTGTTCCAGATGAGAAGAAAAGCTGTGTGACTTATCTGGGGGTGTTTATTGACAGTGTGTTCCCATTCTCTGAATGACTTGCTCTCGCCTTAAGGGGGGGTTCAAGAACGTGCTGATAACTATTCAGCTCACCATTCTGTTGATGGTGTGGCTCTGACTTTCCCCGTTGCGTTTTACTGGAGAAAGGGAGGCTCTTCTGAAGGCAATGAGTAAATCTTTCTGCTGGTATCTTTATCCTGTTATTTTTCCTCTTTTGCATGAATAGTTGCAGGTTGTATGAGTGATTATTGTCAACCTTCTTATGAAAACCTCAGTGTCAAGGATAATGTGTGTATATAAACATATATATAGAAATTTAAAAAGTTTATAGAGAGCAAGCTCTTCATTCCACATCAAATCTCTCCTTCCAGCTCAGGCTGGCAAAGTAGGGAATAGAGGGTTTCAAACCTTTCCAGTATTGCTATAAGCTCTTCATATTTTCTGTGTGTTAACATACATTTAAGGTGTGAAAAGGGGCAAGAAAAGTCTCCTTTGAATGGCTCATCCTTGGCACATGCTGTCTGGAGCTGCTGTCTATGCAGGGTTTGTCTGGCTTCAGATGCCAGCATGTCAAATGCCAGACTTGGAGGGGTTTTGTGGTGTGTAGGAAAGGAAATGCCACAAGTTGTGTTGTCCAATACCCCATGGTCCAGAAGAGAAACTGGGGTCAGTCAGTTGTGGCAGACAGCGGTGGACTTCTATATGGGCACTACTGTTGGTTGTGATGGTTGCTCTACCTGCTGTGCCATATTTTCCACCCCAGAAGGCTGTCTTTGTGTTATGGAGAGCAACATAATTGCTTGGACTGCACCTGTAGCACTTGGGAGTCCTTTCCATGTCAGCGGTGATTAAACCACGCTTCCCAGGAGCTGGTGAGGTGGAAAACGTTGTGATTACCAGGTTGATATCCTGGGACTGCTATTGACAATCAAATAGGGCAATATTCCTCTGGCTGATTAGACCAGATGTGCAGGACATTTTTAATAAACTGCAAAACAATTGAGATGATTTGATAGCAAACCTGAAGAGAATTGATTAATAATTTAAGACTCGGGAAAATGCGGTCTTTGAAAGTCATGTATTCTGGAAAGGGAGCTGATGCTCCTGCTCGCTCAAAAAACAACCTGTCAGACCCCATTGGCCCCATCCCTTCTGCTCCAGTTAAAGCATAACACTGAATCTGATGCTCAGGCTCCGCATTCACCTCCTGGATTTGTCTAGTGGTGCTGACGGGATGAGGGGTGTGAAAGAATGGGAGGATGCAGGGGTTAATTGGGGCATCACTGAGATGCATCGAGGTGCTCAGCTTGGTCAGATAGTTGGAGAAACCTGCTTAATTAATATGCTATGTGCTAATCAATGCCATCATTGCATCTACAACAAACTAAATCTGTCAGGCTAGACAGAGTAAGCTGTGGGAACACATGGGAAAAGGTGCTTCTGGGGTGGTGATGGGCTTTGCTCCTCTGCTCCAAACTGGGCCCACTCTATTTTTGTCTCTTTTCTATAGACTTCCTCTAAATAATTTCCACCGGTGCTGTATATGCATTTGAATGTTACTACTACTTTTATTTTTAAAAAGGAAACAGGCAAGCAGAGCAGGCGTTCTAATAAATGCTGACATGAAGCCAAGTGTTGGACTATCCAAATCAGTCAGATCAGAGAAATGCATTAAAGAAATTAAATTCATAAAGGTTCATTACAAGGTACAATTAGTAGGGAGCAGGATCCTTATCAAATAGCAACCACCTCTCAAAAATACAAGGGAGCGCTGACATTGGGGTGATTAGACCAGAGGCTGTGGGTCAGGCACTGTGTAATTAATTTATTCCAGAGCTTGCATTGAGAAATCAGGTGGCAGCATATTAGAAACCCCATAATTTTAAAAGTATGGCTTACGAGGCTGTTTGCAGGAAACTGCTACTTTTACATGATATTCTGTCTCTGGTCACATTGAGCCACCCTGTCTGATGAAAGATGCTTCTTTATGAGGAAGGTGGTCTCCTTCTGCTTGGATATTTTCAGATCTTATTGGGATGGTGTGTTTAAAACACATCCTAGAGGCATTTTGCCTTTGTTGGGCTTGAATAGAGATATTTAACAGAAATACTTGTTTAGCATGAGCGGACACTCAGGCTTTTGCTGTGTGAATCCCTTTAGAGGTCTGGGGAGCAGCCAGATGTACATGAGGCCTGTATTTCATTTCTGTGCTTAAGACGAGGTGAAAAACCCACGTATTTTGCTTCTGTTTCTGAATATAAAGGAGGGAAGCAGGCTGCAAGTTTCTCCTGACATATTGTGTTATTCATGCAAGAAGAGATGTTGGCAGTTCACAAGAGGAGGTGAAACGGGTTATGTGGGTTTTTTTCAGAACAGTCATTCCTAGGGCTTTAATTTGCTCTGTTCAGAAAACTTACTTTTTTTTTTCTAGTCTGAACACCACTTTCAACTCTTCCATTCTAAGCAAAGGTTTCTTGGACTATACAGGACGGGTAGCAAATCCATTGGCTGCCTGTTTCTGTGTCTTACTCTTTCTGTTTGCAGACTGACTTTGTGATATAGAATATAGAAGCAGGAGATGAGATATTAGAAAAAAAATTAGTCTTTCCTGGTGTCCTGTTTCTAGCATTGATCAAAAGCAGAGCTGTGGGAATAAGAGAATAAGGCAAGATGTGTCCTCAACTATCTCAGACTTCAGGAATTCGGTTTTGGGGTATTTCTTTACCCAAGATCAGTGTCCTGATATTTAATAAGTACCTAAAAAATTTCTTTAGTGATTTTTTTTTTTTTCATCTTACTGGGAAGGAGTGAAGGGGTGACATATTTGTTGCTCTCCAAGGGACAGCTGGTGGCCCTGGGAATAAGCAGCACTGTGTACAAAGCTCCCCTGCTCAGGAGGGGATGCTGCTTCTGAAATTATCCAAAAACCATCTCCCAGGAAGGTAAAGGTGCACACGACAACCGACTGATCCATTTGTAGGGATCTGAGGGTCCTACCTGGCTTATTCTGTAGGCCCAGCACGATGCTGTAGTTGTACTCAATGAGACACTTAACGAAGATTACAAGGATCTGAAAGACACTGTTAGAGGTTTATGGGTTGTTTTAACAACCAAAGTCTTTTTCTATGGTATTTCTCATGTGCTGGTTGCAGCTGGAGAAAATTAGCCATAAAGACAACCTGATTTTAGCTTATGATTAGTTTGAATTTTAGAAGTTATCTCTGTTCAGTTACCCTTCTGGGAATTTCTACATTAAACCACAAATTGTTTCTTAAGAATTTGAAGTTTAAAGGTTTTTCAGGTGCTTTTTGGAAGAGGTGCTCACACACACACTCTCCCATTTATTTTGGGGTGAATTCTGATTTTTCATATGGCAAGGCTTAGGAGGAACAATATAGTTTGGGAAGGGACAATGTGAATTCAGAAAATTATAAGGTGGGATATCTCCGAGTGCTGCAGGGAAGGGTTGTTTTGGGGAACATTACCTCACACTTGAGAAATACAGGAGCTGCCTCCCTGCAGGGCTCCGGTGATGGAGTGGTGTTTTGCCACCTACTCTGTGGAAAGACCTTTGGAGGGTGGTCCTGAGCACCCAAGCACCAGGCAGATCTCATCCTCCACCCAAAGTGACCAGGGATAAAGTTCTTCCCACTCTGCACATGCTAATACTGCACAAGAAAGTTATTCTAGAAGTGTTTTATGGAGGCTTTAAAGAACTGCCTTGGCTCCTTACTTTGCACACCACTGCCTGTTGGAGCCAGTTACCTTAATTACCACGAGTCCAACTTTGTAGGATTGAGAGGATATTAAAACCAATAAATGTAAAACATCTCTCTATACCTTTCTTTATCTATTTGTAGAGCTGGGCCTATGGGCAAGTCAGTTAACCTCTTTGCCTCATTTTCCTCATCCATAAAATGAGACTAATAATCACATCACAGGAATAATCAGAGAATTAATGTGCTCTGAAGGTGAGAAGTGGGTTATGAATAGTGATCATAGTGAAATAGAAGAGAGCGAAAAGAAGGTAAAGCTCCCTCAAAGAAAAATTTGTTTATGATATCTCTTTTAATGGAAGTGCTGGCATGAGTTCCTGTTCCCTGGGTTATGGAAATTTAGGACTGGAAAGAAAGTTTCTAAAGGAGTCATTTAGTTAGTTTGCATTTGCCTTGATTTACTCCTTCAATTTTATGCTTTTAGCACCTCTGTACATCTTTGCAAGGGATTGTCTTCTGTGTTTCAAGTATTTTTGGGAAGCAGAGGAGTCTAAGCACCAGGACATGCACAGCAGGGAGTTTCTTAGTTATCACTGAATATCACTGAAATTTTTGGAGTTGGAAGGGACCATAGAGATCATCTAGTCCAACTCCCCTGCCAATGCAGGACCACCCAGAGCATGTCAGAGCATGCCTCTCAGGACTGCATCCAGTC
>BJBW01013090.1:0-49487 GCA_004320125.1 Scolopax mira | reverse complement strand
CCTGAAGGGAGCAGGGGATCAGCAGGGAGGAGAATGTGGCTTTATTTGCTTACATTTGGAAGCCTGGCCTTAGCAAGCTTTGAAACCTTCTACATGTGTACGTTATATACACACATGGTTCTCCCATACAATTTTGGCATTTACATCAGTACATTAGGAACGGAAATTATTTCCCAAACAGTCCTCATTCTTTTGTCTTCTCTTCATCACACTTATGATTCATCTCCCAGCCTCAGCTCTACAAACGTAAGTAACTCTAGGAGATCAAACGAAAACGGGAGAATGGGAATCAGGAATCTGTTATGCAGAGGAACCAATGAACCTGCATCCTCTGCAATTCAACGTACTGTTAGATTTGAGAAAATCTACTTTTAAATTGTCATTTCCTACTGCCAAGTATATAGAGAGGACTTGTCCTCAGGAAAGGTAAAAAAGTACCTTCCAAAGACACACTCCAAGGTAGTGGTTCTGCAGTTAGCTTTATGCGCAATAGAATGACAATGCCAAATGTACATGATGCACTTCAAATGGATATCATGATGGATAAAAGGAAACAAACTGATGCAGAGCATCTCTTAGGGCTCAATCTATCAATCTATTAATGTCTGCTGAGACTGGATTTATTATATTGAGCACAGATGAAAATTGTGCTGCGATACCACACCCAAGTTGCAACACATAACTTTAGCTACTTATTTGTGTGACCACGTCCTGCCCAAAAGCTGTGTAGCTGCCATTTTTAATTTACACCTCTTAATGTACATATTAAAATTTTCCGTTACCTGGAGATTCAAAACCTCCAAAAAGTGTCAGCTATTCTTAACAGACTGCTTCCTTAAATTGTGTTAGTGCTCCTGGGAGCCTGTGCCACTTAGCTTAGTGGTCATGTACCAGACAAAGGAGTTGTTATGGAGACTGATGTCTTCCCAACAATTATATGGTATAATTAGTGTTGGATGCTACAACATGACTATCAAGCTGTCTCCGGGGAAACTACACAAAAAACCTATACTTTGAAGGTTTCAGCAACTGGTCTTTTTTACAGATCCTTAAGATGCATTTAAAAGCACGCTGATTGCCTCACCTTCTTGTTAAGCTCAGCAGAGAAATGCATTTTGTTTTCCAAGGTATTTGCTTGGTCCCCATGGTGACTCACAGGAATCAAATAGACGTGTCAAGAATAAATGTACATATTTCATACAGTGAGAACCAACCACAAATCAATAAGTATTTTCATAAATTTTAATTATCTTTATGCAATTGCGTGTGCATATCCAAGTGCGTAAGAATACACAAGGTACATAGATGGAAGAAGCTGACTTCTACTTTTATGAGCCCCTTCTTGGCATATTTGAAAGCTTTAGGATCATGGAAATTCCTTCTCTTAGAGATGCATTTCAAACCACGCTGGTGCCATGGAGAGAACCCACCAGCCAAGTCCGGGCCTGGTCTAGAACACAATTCTCCCTCTCTCCCAGGGCTTTGGCACATCTTTTCCAGGTTGGGCAAATCCTGAGACAGCCCTGCATGCAGTGCAGGGTCTTTGCTGAATGCAAATGCACTAGCAGGAATTTATGGCATTTTTGCATAAAGCTTTATGAGGTCCAAGCCAAGAAATCAATGTGATTTCCAACAAGAATTTCACTGCCACTTTTGCCTGAGCACTGCAGCAGGAAAAAAAGAGACTACTTCAGTCTGCAGTGAACCAAGTGCCATGAAACCAAAAACATTCTTGTTCAAGTTATGACATACATATACATTTTTAAATAGATTTTTTAATCCAGAACTTTCTCCCATTAGGGCAGAGATGAACAAGGAAAGCCACTTGCTTCAGAAGGTGCCAATAGCAGGACTCTCTTAAAGTGGCACCTATTTCTGCAAGTAAACAGCCCTCAGCAGAAGCAAGGAATTGATATTCTGGACCACAATATTTTATAGCACTTCCATGTTAAGCAGCAGTGAGAGAGGAATTAAGAGTTATACAAATAAAGCACATGCATAGCAGAAGCTTTAAGACTGCAAAAATGTGGAAAAATATATGAATTCATTATATTTCTTTTGGTTGCTTTGCCCCTGGAATTAAAGTAGATAAAATTCTCGTGTAAAACACTATCTGTGAAGAAAGGTGCAGTGAGCATAACCGGGCCAGGAGCCCCAGAAGACTTGCAGTTGTGGCCTCTCTGTTTTATGAGAAGCAGGAAAAAGATAATTTCTGTTTTAATAAAAAACATCAGTACTTTTCCTGTCTTTAAGAGGGATACCATCCATTTTTTTGCACTGACATGAAGATGGATCTAGCCTATCCATTCTCTTCAAGACCCCACAGGGACCAAAGAAGCAGATACACAGATACAAAATATAAAATCAAAGACTACAGAGAATATTCTGAATAATTGTTATATATTTTGGGGGAGGATTAAAATTGCTGGGATACAAGTACAGCGGGCTACAGTTAGGTAAATAAGACCCATGGATAAGATATTCTTTTAGACACTCCTCCAAAAGTACTTTTGCAATGTCTGGCAGCCAGCATTAAACATAGGGCGACCTGGCGCAAACACTTCTAAAGCTAACAAACAAGGAACCAAAGCAGCTGTCAGGGAATGCTTTTCCCTATCAGGGAGCCTCCAACAGCATTCAGATACACTAAAGACTACACAATGGTGCACGGGGTGGCCATATAGAAAAGAGCTGCATACTCCTGATCAGATTAATCTAAAATTTCTTCTCAACAATGCATAAGAAGACCAGTGTAAAACTCAATGCAACTTGATTTCAGTTACTCAACTTCAGAATTATTTCTTCAGAGGCAGGAAGAAGAAAGAGAAAATCCAAACTCCACTTTCCACTGACCTTCCCGTTTATTCTTCCTTGTTATAACAAGTTGTCTTAATAGGTTCCTGTTGGAAACAGGCTGAATTCCCTACTACAAGTTTATTGGGATAATACTAAACATAACACAGGAATATGAATTCATGAGTAACAAGTGTCTTGCTGAAAAAATGTTCTCAAATACCATCTTCCCCTCCTATTCATGATTTAAATTATTTCTGCTGCTTAACTTTTAGAGACACTAACAGGTTTCATCACCAGATATAGATTGGCAGCCTTAATCTAAACAAACTCACTGACAGCACTGTTAGAGCTCATTAGCGTTCTCACCAGATGCTTCTGTCTGTATATATGAGCATCTCCAGTTTTTCTTTCCAGTACATGACCCATGATACTAGCATAGCTTTCAACTTAAAACAAGAAATCTCAGCATAGCTTCAAATCCTTGCTCTTCTGGGGATCAAATCTGTGCAAGACTGTGAAAAAGCATTCCATATTTCTCAAGCTTCTTAAAAGCTTTTTTTTTGTTGTTTTTTTTCACAGATCACTTTAGTATTTTTTGGCATTTCTCACGAATCTACACAGATATGACTAACACACATACTATTTGCTTTCACAGCAAAAGTGCAGAGAGCATTTGTCACTATAAATATCACACAGGGCTGTATATACAGATGAAACCTGTGCTTCGTCTGTCTCCGCACAAAGCGATGCTTTGACACGAAAGCTGTCAGAAATCATTACGGGGAAGAATTTACAAACCTCATACAATGATTAAGCCACCATAGCCAAAGTAAGTATCGTAAAAACAAGTTATGACCCAGCTCCAGTTTTTAAGTGAATGAAAAATTAGAGGGCAGAGAGGCCAAATATGTGGGCTCCACAAAGAATGTCTCTTTGAATCTGCAAAGCAGGCCCAATCACATCTCATGGTTGGTTTGTTGGTCTATTGGCACTTAACGAGAAATGAAGTGGTGACAACGATCTCAGTCCCGGCTCATCAGTCACACAGGTACAAAGCATCCAAATGGAAAACAGATTTTCTGATTCTCTGCACCTCCCTAGAGGCCTGCGCTGCTGTCTGAGGACTACAGCGATCTCCTTTCTTGGCTCATTTGCAAGATAAACATATTCTGGCCTCAAGTGCTGCTCCTTTCCAACTGCGGGTGAAAACTCCAGTCAGTCTGAGAGATTAAGAGGATGATCTAGGCCACTACTCAATCCAAGAAAAATGCTCATGTGGGAACGCAAAGCTCTTGTTTTTTTTCCACTGTATCTCATTCTGCAAGTCCAGATTCAAACAGTTTCTATCTTTATTCTTCATCCACATTAACTTCCTTCCTTTTTTTTTTTTTTTAAAAGGAGTCACACACTTGGATTTAAACAGATTTTTACAGTACTAGTTAAATACTATTTTTCTGCAGCTCTGAGGACTTAAGATGTGATTGAGACAGTTCTCATACCCTGGCAATGTTGGGCTGGATCAGTATGTAATTTTAACACTTCCAAACACCTGCAGGAAACAACATTAATGATCAGGTAGACAGGACTCTTCTTAACTACCCCATATGTAAATTTATGGCTCCTTATAGCTACAATACACTTTGTGAAATATTAGTAACAGCTGGTAGATCAGCCCATACCCTTGTAGGCAAACTCTAGTTCAGCTCCTGCATTCTTCCTATCCATGTCTGTCTCTGCAGTCTGCTTTGATCTCTATTCTAAAACTGATGTATGGTGTTTCTGAATTTTTCAAGAATTAACTGACTTGTAACCCAAAATCATCTGCATTTCAGCAGCAGTTCCTCTGTGTTCCTCGTGCTGCCTCAGATGTGTATTACAGAGCTCTAAAAGCATTCTTACAGCAGGTTTTAAAACACCAGAGAAAGGCATTAGGGAAACTGCTAGTTTTGATAAAATTATTAGTGCTACAGACGGATCTCATGTCCTTATTACTTATTGCCCTCTTTGAACTCAAGGCAAGACATATAATTTGAGCACTGGGTTAGAAGATACAACAGGAAAAGGACTAATTTGCTCCATTACAAAAACCTTCCTAAGTAAGTTAATTAAATGATGCACTTAACAAATACAGACTTTTAAGGCTGAAGAACAGATTAAATTATCATAGTGACACAAGGACAAATCTTTAGTTTCTATAACGGAATGTAATTTCATTGACAACAGGGGCTAGGATAAACTTTGTCTAATTTATGTCTAGAATTGTCCAAAATCCCCAAATCTAGAAACTCTTCAGAAAAAACTTCAGAAAAAAAATTTCAGAAAAGCTTTGATCCAGTCCAGACCTTGTGGCTCTGATCCACTTCAGCTAGGAAGGACCCAAATCTGTTTAAAATATATTTCACATCACATCTTTGCCTGCATTTTTTTCGGATAGGCCATAAATACCTATTGTAGAACCATTTCTCCTTATGTGCAATACCTACTATTGCCAGCTATTGCTATAGAGCCAGCTATTCCCATCTCCAACCCAGAATGCTAAAAAAGAAAAAAAAAAAAAAAAAAAGAAGATGCAAAAGCAGGCATTAGATCAGCAAGTACCAGAGCAAGAAGAAAGTGAAGGTACTAAAATCTGCACAGTCAGAATGTTTGGAAGAAATTCAAACTGGTGAGAAACTCTATGTGACTTTTACAGTGTGGAACAGCTTGCAAAGCACAAAACAAGCCATAGCACTCCCTTCTTCTTATCCCCAGAAAAACCGAAGACTCATTTGACTACAGTTTCTAAACAAGCATATTATGCAAGTCTACTTTTTTTTTTTTTTTAAAGTAACAGCTTCATTCACTTCATTCACTGCCATTGTAGTAGGCAAGCTGTAATCGCAAACCACATAGGAAAGCTGGGGTTTTCAGATGACCTAGCTGAGAGTGATGAAGCAAAGTAAAATCTCACCAGAGAGAGTCTGACTGCATTTACCACTGATAATTTAACAAATAAGCTGTTAGTAACTTAAATCAAGAACAGCCAGACCCTAGATCTGCAGATCATAGGATAATTCCAGTAGGAGTGGACTTCAGGAGGTCAGACCAGGTTGCTCAGGGCTTTGTCCAGTTGAGTCTTGAAAACCTTGGAAGATGGAGACTGCACAGCCTCCCTTGGCAACCTGTGCTGCTGCCTGACATGTCCTCACAGTGAAAAAGTTTTTCCTTATACCCAATCTAAATCCCTCATTTCAACTTATGCTTGTTATCTTTCACCTCAACTTACCCCCACTCCGATCCATGCACCACTGCAAAGAGCCTGGATCTGTCTTAATAATTTCACCACAGCTACTGGGTGGCTGCTGTTCATCATGTGCTCCCAAAGCTGTATCTCTTCCAAGCTGAACAAGCCTACTCTGGCAGCTGCTCCTCATGAGACAAGTGGCTCCAGAATCCTGACTTTCTTGGTAGCCCTCTGCCCAACTCACCCCAGTTTAATGATGTCTTCCTTGTATTGAGGTGCCTAAAACAAGGTCCCTATTCCAGATGGGGTCTAACAAGTACTGAGTAGAGGGGCAATGATCACTGCCATGAATTTACTGCCTGTGCTACTGTCAATACAACCCAGGATACTTTTGGTCTTCCTAGCTGCCAGGGCACACTGCTGGCTCATGTTCAGCTTGCTGTCTACCAACATCGCCAGGTTCTTTTCTGCAGAGCTTCTTCTAAGCCATCCAGTCCCCCCCGTATTATTGCCAGAGGCTCTTCCTTCCCATGTGCAAGGTGTCACATCTGTCCTTGCTGAATTTTGTAAGATATCTGTCAACCAATTTCTTCAGCCTGTCCAGGTCCCTCTGGAAGGTAACCCTGTCCTTCAGTGTTATTGACCTGTCCTCCCAGTTGGGTGTCCTTTGCAAATGTGAGTGCGCTCTATCAGTTCTGATTCTTCAATAAAGATGTTAAACAGAATGGGTCCCAGGACAGACCCCTGTGCTACTCCAGTAGTCACAGGCTTCCTGTTAGAGTAGGAATCATTAACCTCTACCTTCTGAGCCTGATCATCCAACCATTCTTTCATCCATCAAATTGTCTGCCTATCCAGATTGTAACAGTCTAATTTGGGTATAAGAACATTGTTGGAGATCCTGTCAAAAGACTTGTTAATGTCAAGGCAAATGACATCCACCACTGTCCCCTGCAACAACAGTAGTGGGAATTCTAGTACTGAACCTCTGGGTTAGAAGGTTTAATTAGTTTTAACTCTTGGCTCTGAGAAGACACTCTGTGCACAATGGCTGGTGCACACACTCTCAGAAGGAATATTGTTCTCCACAAGACCTTTGGAAAGTATAGATCTGTATTACTGGGATTCAGTATGGCAAATTCTTAGCTGCAATAATCAGCCCAGCTCCATTAAACTCAATCTATATACAGGAATTAATCTCTGTTAACAATCCTGGCTTATTATGCACCTGATATTTCTTGCCTCAAGTCTACATGCAGGTCGCACAGACAGGCTTTAGGAGCATCAGATAGGAATAGCAAGGGAAACTAGAGAGATGCAGAAATTCCTTAGGTTCTCCTGGGAGAAGCACAGATCCACTGGGTTCCTGTGATAGTCTTGCTCTTACCTTTGCAAGGAAACTCCATGCTGCATATTGCCCTGAGGTTGTGCTGTTTTTTAGCTTCACTGTGTGCAACATCAGAAAGAATCCCAACAGTCCACTGCAAGGGATAGGGAAAGTTTGTTAATAAAGTCTCTTAATTTCAGCTAAGCGACCTCCTACAGGCATCTTGGTTTTCCTAATGCAGAAGTGAGCAGTGTTAATCCCATCTTGAGAAAGAAAGCTGGTGGACAACGAGCTTACATTATGTCCAGTACATCTTGGGTTTTGTTCAGTCAGTGACTAGAGTCTGAGTAAAGTAAGTCTGACATTCTTATGCCTGGTCTCCAATGCACTTGCATAATCGGAAAAGTAGAGATTATTGGAAACATGAGGTGAAATATTAACTTCAGGCATTGAAGTGGCTCCAACTAAAGGAATTGCTAATTTCAACAGGAGCCACACATTTGGCAATAAACTCACTTCAACCTCCTCAGAGCCTTGAACTGAAAAAAATAACCACTGGAAAGTTTTTGCCTGAAGCTTTCAAGCTGTTTAAACTTCACGAAGCCTAAATTCCAATTAGGAAGTCAAATACATCTCTTCTGTGTAACAAATAGGTGACTCAGTAGTGCTGCGAAGAGAATACTCCAAAGCTCTCTTTTGATGATTAAGTGAATTTTAATTCTCAAGTTATATAGGACAGTAGTCCCCAGTGCTCCTGTACCCAAGACTACTTTTAAGGAAGCTCTGGTCCGCATTTCACTGGATCTCACAGAGCCTCTAAGCTTCAGCTCCGGATTTTGTTTCATTTGTGACATCCTTACAACTCACTGGTTGTGAACCAGAGAAATAGTGTAAACCAGCAAGCAGGGAATAGAAAAGGACTTCAAAAGATGTAAGGCACAAATTGCTGTGTGGCTGGCTGAGAGGGATAAGAGATTACAAAGTACTGTGTGAAGCTGCATGGAAAAGGAGATGATAGGATCAACACAGCACACAAGTGGTGAAACAAAAAGTGCCTTGGTACTGAAAGAAGGTGTGCTCTTCTGGATACGGAATGCAATGCAGTCGGTGCTCTCTCTGCAATAGCAGGAAGGGTGGAAGATGGTGGCTCTCCAGGTCAGAATTTCCATGCTGGGCTCCAGCACCTCAGCCAAGTGCTGTCCCCTGAAGTAGCATCTCAGCCACATGTCAGTACAGGTGTTTTTGACACACCAAACAGTGGGGTAACGTAACTGTCCAGAAGTAGGAGGTACTAGGGTTTCTTACACTGAGCCATAACACGAGATCCCCAAAGGCCTACTGTGGGCCAAGAAAGAAGATGCTCTTTTGATGACAAAAGACAGGCCCAAGCTCAGCTCCCTGTTGCAGAGGATGAAGGGCTGAACAGAGCACTGCACTCAGAGAAATCAGTCAGTTCAATGAAGCAGCTCTGCCCATATTTTTTTGTTCCACATCTTCTGCCCTGCTGAGAAGGTCTTTTAGTCACAGTGACTTGAAGCTGTTTAGTGTAATTCAGAGACAAAAAGTGAAACAGCTAATTATAATACCTGAAATATTGATGTCACAATTTACATTGATTTATTTCATTAAATAAATGGAGCGCTTTGCACTTACTACTAATGCTTCAGACGTTCTGTATGTAGGCTTAGCTGCATCATGTACCCTTATTTTACATTGTATAGCTTTTTCTACAAATCCTTTATGTCTACAAAGACACTAGATTACAAGATATAGGAGAGCAACTGAGATACTAATTTCTCCACCTAAACTATTCCTTTACACTTGCTGTAGTGTACAGTGCTATGTACTATAGATGTACTGAAGCTGGAGCAATGGAAACAGAAGTGGGAGGCTACAAGAGTGGTAAAATTCTAATGAAGTGAAAGAGAAGAGTATCTGGGCTAGGCAGATATCAACTAGTGCCTGCAGTTAGATCTTTTCTACCTTGTGGTAGATTTCACCTACCTACCATGGAACAACTTATTCATTAATACCTAATGGCAAGTTACTTGTAGTGTGGATATTCCACCCTTGAAAAAAGTCACTTTCATAATCAAAAATTAGTATTAGAGAAATTATTTGACAGTCATTTTTAACATTGCCTTTTAATGGAAATTATGGAGACTATTAAGAAAATCCCTAGCAATCAGGAAATACTTTTGCCATCAGTTAGCATGAAAATATTTTCCCTCCCCTAGAAAGGAAATACTTCAATTTGGCAAAAGACTGGAGGGAAAAGACAGGAATAAGCTCTTTTGGGATAACTAAGACCTATAGAAAACATACTTAACATTGTCCTGTGAGAATTACACTAATGGGCAGTGAACTTTTGCTACTCAAAATAAAGGAATGCTTGTTAAAGCCTTTCCCTTTTACCCCAAAAAAGCATTCTGCCAAATAACAAGATGTACAGGCAAATAAATCCATGTACACCCATATACTGCTGAGGACTAATACTTTGTAATCACTGCAAACAGCAAGTTTTACAAGTGCTAATCCGACTTGAGAAGCATTTAAGAGATGCTATTTATCAAAGCTTTGCTACGTTAGGTAAAAAATTACTTTACTGGTGATAGGAACTCTCCTGACCAGATCTCACTCACTCAAATAAACACATATACTTCCAGCACATTTGAATCTCAGGCCTTCCAATGCATATGCACAGATATGCACAGATACATATTCTCTGCAGTTTTACTGGCTTGGCCAGCAAAAACTAGTAAAACTAAAGTTTTGCATGCTCCAAAATTTTTAACCGAGACTCAAGGCTGGAAGTCAATGGAATCTCTTTATTTTGAAAACATTCACATGTCCTGTTATAGAGAGGTTACCTGGCGCAGCAGCTGCTATGAAATCTGTAGAAGTACAGGAATGGAAAGTCCAAGGCACTGAAGAGATCACCTGAGGGACAAAGCAATATACTCAGTGGAACACAGGGGAAGAAAATTACCCACTGCTACAAGCAGGGGAACAGTAATTATATGAACATTACTAGTTTAACATTCCTTTGAGCCTTCACAGCTGGCTGACTTTTCATTTATTACACTTCCCACATTTCTAGTGTGTTTAATGATTTCTCTCTGACCTTGCTTCTAGCCAGTTCCTGCATTTGGTTGAAAAAGGAGAAAGGGATATGTAAGAGTATTCTTTGCCATTATACAGGCAATCTTGCTTAAGCAACAGTTGCCAGTGGACAGACAGGCACATATCCACTTCTTTTATTGCAAAGCTCATGATAGTTACTACTGAGGCAACAGGAAACACAGACCTAAGTTGGCTGCTTCCCCCTTTGGCATTTGAACTCTGTTACACAAAGCAAGTTGAGAGATTCAACAAAGTTCTCCCAAATCCAAGCTGAGCTCTTAAAGACTTGCATTTCCAGGAACCTGGGTCCTGGTTGTTCTTGGTAGCAACCACTCCCAGGAATTTTCTGGCCTTCAGACTCTACAGATTTGGAGGAAGGTCCATCTTTTACTTTTTGAAATGCAGTACTATTTCGCCTAACATGTCTGTCTATCCTGGTGGGGGAATACTATACATACAATAGGTACCACCAGGCAAAAGGGGGAATTTACGTTTATTTAAATGCTTTTTCCTTTGTTTTCTGACTGAGAAAATGTCTACTGAAAACAACAGATCTTTATCATTCTAATTAATTAATCACCAGTATGACAGGAATATTACCCATCATCAAATATTTAATTTATCCATTTTTAGCCTTTTAATTTTTGCTACTTCAAATCCTGACTTGGGCTTAAGTGATGGGATGTATCTTACGAAAGCAATACAATTAAATCTCTGCATAGCATTGAGGACAGTGCAGAAAAGGAATTAATTCTATATGGACTGCTGGGACACTGCTGTGAAGAGGACACCTTCTCCTAGGGAGTAATTGTTCTTTACTATGGACCATCCCAAAAGCTGTTCTTTGTTGTCTGTCCTATGGTGCTTCATTGCAAAGGGCAGGTAAGAAAGTTATTAGTAAATATCATGCAAATAACACAGTGTTATATAACCTCCTCTCTTCTTCCTACATGGTATCCTGTTATTGGTTATATTCCTGTTGAATTCCAGGGCTAAACTCCAGGGTTTGGCCTCTAAAAACATGCATAGAAAATGAAAGGCAATATGGAAAGCTGAAAAAGGGATAACTCAGTCCACTTTACCTGCTGGATGGGAGGCAGAGGCCAACAGCACCACACTAAAAAATAAAAAAAGATTAATTGTATACTACAGAATTTATGACATGGCCTGAACATTAAAAATTAGGTTTGTGTTTGATTTTTCATGGTGAAACTTATTCTAATTAAGTAGAATAATTGAAGCATAAGTATCAATATTTCTTTTTAAAAAAAAAAAAGTTGGTTGGAAAGGAATCTCCAGGGTCACCTGAAGCAGGACTACCACCAATATTTGATAATATATCCTCCATGGCTCTGTCTCAAAACCCAGGTCTTAAAAACCTCCCAACATGGAGATTCCAAACCTTTCTGGGTAAATCGTCCCAGGGCCACCCTATCAGCCACGCAAAGAAGAATTTCCTGATGTCCCATCTTTAAATGACCAAAGCAGCAATTTATGGTTGTTGTTCAATGTTATACCATCTGCCACTCCTTAGAAGAGTTTGGCTCTGTTGTCTTTCGAGAAGGTGTAGGCAGTTGTTAGGTTGTACCTTGGTTTTGCCAGATGACTGCACTGGTTTGCCAGTCTCAACAAGACTAGCTCCTTCACTCTCTCCTTGCAGTAGTCCATGTGCTCTAAGTTCCTAACTATGTCAATAGCCCTCTGCTAGAGCTTCAATTTCTGAGTATCTTTCTTGATCGGGGAGGCCCAAAACTGCACAAAGTATTCAGGCTGCTGCCTTAGCAATGCTCATAATAACTTCTATCTGATGGCCACAATCCTTCTAATGTAGCTCAATACATGGTGTGCCTTAATTTGCCATGAGCATGCTCTACTGCCTCATATAGATCTCAGCACTCACTCTTACTCCCAAGTCCTTTTCAACAGACCTGCTGTTCAGCCAACTGGTGACACCACTGAGACAAAATCTATACACAACTGCACTTGTCTCTTGACTAAGAGTGTTTCTCTGTCCGAGAATTAATTTAAGCTGTGTTCATACCAATGTCTCCTTTGTATGGATGAGCATATATTGCATATAAGAGTCAACTACCGAGTCTTATGCGCTGCACACTCATGCCTAAAATGTGAGTCAAAGAAAGGACATATGCCACAATTTAAACAAGTTTTTAAAAAATGCATGAAAATAAAACCAAGTACCAGCCCAAATGATGCAGACTTCTCAGAAAGGTAAAAGTGAACAACAAATCAGCTGCAACCAACTCTTTCCCTGGAGAATCACTTAAGATTTCTGAGGTCCTACAAAGACTTTATACTCTTGAGTTTCCAGTAAAGGCTGTACTGGTAAATTTCTGGTAAAGTTTTTTTTCCCAAAATTTTTTAATTTCATGATGTTTCCAAGGCTAGAAGGCTACAGAAACATATTCTGGGGCACTGTAAGACAGGAGACGCATCCATGTCTCCAAAGCAGAGCTATAGCTTCCTCCAATTACCAACAATGTACATCCATAACAAGCACAAAGGACAAGAGGGAGAAGGAAAAAAAGAGTATCTGGAGAGTTTGCTTCTTGATAAGCAGCAAGCACGAAAAAGGTAAGAAGACATTCATTAATGTTATGAATGCTAAAGCTAGATTATTTTCCCTGGCTAATTACCAGTTAACTGAGCCCAGTAATAGCAGTTAAGTGCCAACCCATCCAGTGGAGGAATGGAAGCCTGCACAATGAAAAATTCAGGCAGAGAAAAAGCTGGAAGAGGCTCCCAACACACAAGGTTATGGCTAGAAAAGAGCATGGAAATTCTGGGGCCAGGGGAGCCTCGGGGAGAAGCTTGTCACTGAAATCAGCTGTGGAAGACAATGGGCAGAAGGAGGAAACGATCCATGAGTGACAGGAAGGCAAGTATTTTAGGCTTAATGTTTTATACAAAATCTTTGAAAGGCATCAGCTGGTACAGTGTGTTCACATTGTCAATATTTATACATGTTTTAAAAAGATGTGGTTGTCACAAAGATATTAAACAAGGCAAAGCAGATCACTTACAGAAGGCAATTCCCTCCCCTCCCCTCCTCCCCACACACACTCTCTCCCTGCATGGGATGCCAAGAAGAATTCACAATAAACAGGTCTAATTCCTCAGTTTCCTGGTAAAGAGAGAAAAGGAAGCAAAGGCCTACTGCTTTTGACTGAGTAACAGAGAAAACAGGAGACTGTCAGGGCAAGTGAAACTGCATCAACAGTGATGACAATTATGACTAAGCCATGTTTCTCCACTTTTGCTTTTTGCATTATTCATTTTTAAACAAAAAACAGTGAGATTGGGAAATGCTCAGAGAGAAACTTCCTTCTGCAAACAGGGGGAATTGATAACCCTACCAGACATCCCAGGCCTTTATCCAAGGAAAACATAGAAGGAAAACAAAATCTTCTTTGTGAACTGTGGGGCAGGTTAAGGCACATGGGTTAGATGGCATTAAAGCTGTTCCGTAACTCTGTTCCGAACAGACCATCAGGAGAAAAGAAATGATGATGCTGTAAAACCAGATTAGGGATTCAAAGTTTTCCAGCATGACAGCCTGGACATCACGCTGCAGCAAAAACAAAATCCCTGTGCCAGATTTCTCTGCTCCTCTCTTTCCCCTGTACTCAATACTGAGGGCTGGGTCACCCGTGGTTTTCTTCCCGGCTTAAAAGAGGTTTTGTTAGCAAGAACAGCAATTCATGCTGGCAAAGCTGCCCTTCTTTATTTCAGAAAAACTACTGCAGCTTTTTTTAATTCACAAAAGTGACAGGTTAGCAGCTCTTCCAGAAACCAGATGTAGTTCAGCTGCATAGAACAAAGCCTTTTACCTCATACCTTTGCCAGTGCCATTTATTCACCATTTGAAACTCTCCCACTATGAGTTTTTGTTTTCTCCTCTCCAGTGACTGCTTGGATACCTGGCATGTCCTGGTGAACAAATATCAGACAGTGTCAGATATTGGGATGTACTGAAATTTTCTTCCAGGTTCTCCACAACTACCTGCCTCAGAATAGGAGAAAGCCCAAGATGAGCCGTGACGCACTTCTAAGACACATTACTTGCCAGGTAGACATGCCAGGTAGACATTAATACTCATCCCCCATTTCCAGCTAGCTGGGGGGCCAGGGATGGGAGGGAGAGAGAAATCTGGCTCTCTCCTTGATAAAAAAATGGGGGACTGGAAAGGAATAAAAGAAAATTCAAGATTACTGGAAATACCTCTAGGAAGTAGAAAACTAATGCAGAAGTCAGAGTACGGGGAAATACAATATTGCAGTAAAAAACGGTGGTAGAAAAAGAAGAAAGATTAGAGTGAGGTTCTTGGAAGTACATTTCCCCTCTTCTCTTCCTCCCCCTCCCTGCTTAAACACAAGGGAGATGGATGAATAGGATGGGGTTGGGCACTGAGAGGCAACATCATTACCCCTCCCTGCTTTCCTCCTACACTTGTTCCTGGTCTGACTCCTTTTTTGAAAGCCATTGAATAATTGTGCTTGAGTGATGAAGTGAGAAGAACACCACACTTTCAACATCAGCAAATATTTCTTCAGATCTGTTTGGTTCTGGAAAGTTCCTGTTCACGTACATTTGCTTGAGATGTTCTCTCCTCCCAAACTGTTCCAGATTTTAAAACAAGAAGCAGTGCATGGCATGTAGGGACAGCATATGTTAGGAGACCTTGCTAATTTCAGTTGCACCTCTGGAAGTGTCCAAAAGAGCTAACACAGTTAATGCTTCTTTTTAATCTCTCTCTCTATACATATGTATTTAATCTAACATATTGGTACATTCTAACATCTAACACAGGGCAGAATTTTTAATCTGTTCTATCCAGGCAGTCCCTACACTCAGTAAAACTGTGCTTCGTATCAAACAGAAACACTTTGAATAGCCTCTATTGTAACAAACGTATATATTTTCCTGTATTTTCCTATACGTTAGGAAAAATCTCTTCTCCAAAAGAGATATCAAGCACCGGAACAGGCTGCCCAGGGAAGCGGCTGAGTCACCATCCCTGGAGGTACTTAAAAGATGTGCAGACATGGTGCTTAGAGACATGGTTCAGTGATAGACCTGGTTTACAGTTGGACTTGATGATCCTAAGGGTCTTTTCCAACCTAAATGATTCTACGATTCTAAACACTCTCTGGCTGTGCCCACACAGCTGCTTGCTTTTCCCTGTACAGCCCCGTGTCAGCTGCTTAATCCAGGTTAGAAATAAGAAGCTATGAAAGTCTATTGATAATAGTGCTAAGAGGAGAAAGTTGCACTGATACCACACGAGGAAGGTCCTTCATAAATCACAGAATCATGCTTGTTCAGACATGACCACCGGTACATGTTAGACTGTCCTGCTCTGGAGGTCGAACCTCCAAAGATGCTGTCATGGCTGACACAGTCCTCAAGAAGCCCTGAGAAGAAGCAGCAGCATATACCTTAATGCCTCCTAAATCACAAAATTTAGTGCTGGGCACCCTCTGACATAGATAAGCACACATTTACATTAATTCTGACCCAGACACTGCTCATAAGGAGTTAGCGCTCATTCAGAGAACATTCAAGGTAAAATCTTCTCTACTCAGTGTAATTTAAGAATACTTTTGATGGTTTTCTACAGAAATCAAGCTTGTGTGATAAAGCTGTATGTACATAGCTCTCCATAGCTCTCAGACATGCTGACCAGCTTCACCCAAATTTGGGAGGTGGCAGTCATCTCCAAAATAACTACATGACAGAGGTCTCACAAAGAGACAAGTTTTGAAAGTGCTCTCTGCAGCAGAAAGATTTCGGCCCCGTTAGGCACTGGAGGACCTTCCCAGCAGAGGCAGGTCATAGAGGTCACAAACGAGGACACAGCTTCTGCCAAATTTCACACCCATTCAAACATCATCCACTATTATGACAAAACAAAAATCAGATGTCACTTATCCCATTGCCAATAGTACTATTTGTTTTCCCTAGAAAAGATGAGGTCCAAATGCTATGGACTGCAGGCTTCTCTTACACATAGAAATAAATATATACATATATAGATACATGGACATATAGATATCCACAGATCCAAGCTAGAAAAATATGCATCCAGGCTTCTACTTCCTCTAAGACACTTGTTTTCCAGCAATTGCACCATCATCTCACAAGCTATACTGACCTTTAAGCCCCTTAATGGTGAAAAGCTTTGCAACATATTTTGATATCTTTGATAACATATTTTTGCTTTTAAGTAGATGCTAAAATAGCTATCTTCCAATTTGCACAATTCCATTGTTGTTTTGTTGCTGGTGTTTGTTCTTCATTTTTTTTAATAAAAAGAACAATTTTAAAATATATACCACTGCACCTCTCAGTTTCTCAGCAAGAAGTTTCCATTTTGAAAAGCATATAAATCAATAATCATACTTTCCATATAACGTGGAACTCCTGCTCTCTGCTGGATGCAACTTTACAGACTTCAAAGGATATCATCAACTAACACAGCAGGAACTCAGCCCTGACTTTTCAATCAAAGCTGCAAAATTAAGACTTTCAACCAAAATCCAAATTTAAAGGCTCAGGCTCGAATGCAGTTTTCAACTAAAATGACAACTGAGAGCCATAGTGAGGCAGGTGCTAAATGAAAAATCAATTGATTTTACTGCTTGTTTCATGATTGTCCCTTCAACACAGAATACCTACATCTTATTATGGGTTACTTCTGCACACAGCAGCATATTTGCAAGTTCACTTCCAATACTTGCAACACTTTCAATAAACACAACTACCTTCCTTGAGCAAAACTGATTTGCTTTGCATTTCATAGTAGATGGAAAACAACAACTGACTTAAACAAGAGCCTACTTCAAGCAAACTGATATTCAGATATTGTCAGCACATGGGACTGTGATGAGTAGACACTGGAATCATATAACTGCAAAATCAGAGATCTGCATTACTTACTTATGGAAATAGGAGATTTTATTGAATTAAGAAGGAGATACACAGTATTACTATATTGATGATGCTCACGAGATAAATGGGAATTGGAGTGAAGTAACTGTGCTCCACTGGTGTCCCTGATGTGTTCCTACTAAGGATCTTTAATGTGGTCAGACAAGAGCACACATGCATCTAATCAAATGGGCATGCACAACTTCACTTTTGTTGTGCTTATTCCTATCTTTTACTCTCTCTTTGATTCCTTTTGACCATTCATTCTTACAAGTTAGTATCTGTGCTCCATGGTGTTCCCAGGTACCATGCCAAGAAAAAAGGTCAACACATACAAAGTGTGTTCATTGATGGAGGAGAATTTAGTAAAGTCTCTAAATTACTTACTTCAAATAAAGCCTCACAAAAATCAAGTGAAAGCCATGTACACTGAATGTTCTGGCTTACATGGCTCCCCGAGGAAAGCAGTGACTTTTTTTTTTTTAATTAAAAAATGCAGGGGAGTCTGGTCAGTGACTCAGGCTCTTTCACTAACTACAAAATAACAAGCCGCTTTTATATCTCTAAATCAGAAAAACAATTGAAAGTTTGAATTACTCAATCCCACTAATGGCACTCAGAACAATCAGTTGCTGCTCATGTTCTTTGCACATCATACTTCTGTAATTGCTACCTCCCCTTCTGGCAATTTTCTACAAGTTCTATTTTCTAAAGTGGGGTATTGCCAGGGAGTTACTCTGTAAATATTATTTCTGGAAATGATAGATCACTTCTGCACACGGTGATTAAAAAAATTCATAATTAACACCTCGTTACCTTCCTAGGTGTATATTGGCGTGTCCATCTCTAACCAGAGCCAAAAATTTCAGCTGCTAAGCCATTCAGCTTAGCACTGTTCTTTTGGTGAATGTCCTGCTACAGAAATATATTTAAGTAGTGGTAGCTGTAAGTTTCCTAAACGAGTTGAAAATGAAAAAGAAAACATATACCACATAAAACCAGCTATGGTGTATCAAAGGCTTATTCATTTTACCTGAATACATAGTTGATGTACTGTTGCTCCAGATCACTGGGAGAGGAGGGAAAGAAAAAAAGGTGTTCTTTTAGTAATGGAGTTAATTCGGTATACGAGATCAGTATATTAAATAGTATCATAACGCTGTAATATCACATAATATTAATATTATACAGTATATGGCACAATGTTATAACTAGGTAACACTAAAATTCTATTATAACTATATACATTCTAACCATAATCTATTAATATTATAATATTATCAATATATTAATCAGCATGCTAGTTTAAATATCATTTGCACATTATTTCTGTTGTTATTATCTCAGTGGGAGTCTCATTTAAAGTGAAGATAAAGTGAGACTGGCTACAATTTAGACCCTTTAAACAGAGATGGAAAATGGCTTTGAAATAAATAAGCTTATGCATATTCTATACTGGCATGTATTATGTACATATATATAATGCAGTGGCAACATAACCATTTCCATCCACACAGCCAACTGCAGATTATAGACACTGTGAACATTAATGCCACCTGCTTTCAAAACAACTGTCGTGTGGCTGAAGTTCTAACATGTACATGGGATTAGTGCAAGGTTTCAAGGTTTTTAAGGTACTCAGTCATTCCAGTCCTGTGGTGAGTCACTGGCTGCTAAACACTTAGGAGACTGTGTCACAAAGACAGATACTGACAGATTCAAACCAAGGATAACACAACCTCACATTTCCTCTTAAAGCCTCTGCCAGTACTTAGGAGTTCTTTTTCCAGGACTGAGTCATCATCCTTTGATAACACACTGTTAAAAACTAATCCAGTGTTCAAGTTCACAGTATAACTATCAATAACAACACGCTGTTGTTATCAACAGTAAATAAGGCTCCTCTTGCAAGAGGAGTCATTAATGATTAACCAAGTGGCCCAGCTCACGCTGATAATGGAGAGATCCCTACAGTTTAACCTGACTGCTACACAGATGTGTCTCTAACCCTCTTTGAAAGCAATCTCTTTCTTTTTAAAGGCCTATGAAAACACATTACCTTAAAGAGCTAGGTTTCCATAACTTGAGAAACACTTTGTAAGCACCTGTAATTGAAATGACATGTGTAATTGCCGTAACATACAATCATTCTGACAAACAACGTCTGGTTTGGCTGTGGTGCCAGCAGATGAAGAACCCCCCTGAATTACAGTTTAGCAACACGGCACAAAGGATGCCTAAACCATGAATAAAATGAACCTATCACTTCAAATTAACAGTTTCCAAAGAGTTATCTTCTGACAATACTGTCATGCTATGTGTTTCTGCCAGTCCTTCTGGAGACAACTCCTAGCTCACCGCAAATGCAGTGTGTGGGTGTTTATGTACATATGTTTGTGAATACACACAGAAAAGTGTCACAGAGTGGTTTTTCAGCCCACCCCATTTTTTTGAGCAACTTCTATGATAATTTCTTCTAGCAGACCCCTACAGCTGTTGGCTCTGAGGAGTCTTTCCTGTTTAGAGTTCTCTCAGCTGCAGGGTCTCCAGGTTCTTTACATTCATGACCTACCCACCTCTTGGTTATCTCCCATTTCTATTCTGGGAAAAGCTTTAAGCACACAAGGAAAAAACAATGCAGCTTCAGGCTCTGTTTTTGCAGACCCTTTCTTCAAGACTTTGTTGTTTGGGGTTTTTTTGATTCACAAAGAGAACCAGAACATGAAAAGCAAATCCAGTAGAACGCTATGTAATAGATGTCCTCAATCCTGCCTCTGTTAGACAAGCCGAAGGGTAGAACACATGTCCTTTCTTTAATGCTCTGTCTTGATTAAATGTTTGGTAAGTTAGTTCATCTGTTTGCTCTTTTGTGTAGCATCTTTATTCTGTGTCAGTTGATAGGAAATTTTATTACACAAAAAGACCCCAACAGTCATGTCAACAACTTTCTCTCAAAACCAAGAGAAACGGAAAGAAGTTATATTCTGAGTATAAACATTATATTGGCACTTCCTACACATTTCAAGCACACAGAAGAGGCCTTCTGAACGCTCTCTAAGCAGTTTCCCATCTCCATGCACTGATTTACAAATGAGACCTCTTGGCTTTGAGAAAGAAATTTTATCACTTGTCACAGCAAACAAGTATTTGAAGTGAAAAGTGAGTAACTTTTTATTTTATCTAAATGAGCAAAAGTTTACCATATAACATTTCCTAAAGGAAAAAAAAATTATATTATTTCTTATTTGTATGTAAACATTTTAGAATGGGACCTCTAGATCTCCCTAGGCACAAATAGAAATAAACACATTACCTTTGCCCTTAAACTTTTACAGTGTCAATACACAAAATAAAGAAGGAATCATCCCTAATTTGTATACAGGACTTAACATATGAACGAGTCACTAAGTCTATAGAACAGCTAAGAACCAAATACAAGTCCCTTACTATCCAGCCTAATGCTCAAAAAGACACAAATCTCTTAGTTAAAAATCACTACTCTTCTTTCTGGGTCTGAATTATGATTTATCCAAATCAATGCTTAGTTTGAAAATGACAAAAGAAAACCTGACAGGTTACACAACTCATTGCCAATTTTTTTAAAAAAATGCATATGATTGCATAAAAACCCGCAACATTTCAACATCCTTCCTCTGGGACCATATTCCATGATATTTTAGAATATGTCTGTCAGTGTTCTAAATAAAATCAGTGTGTGCAATAAAGATCCACTTCAAATTTTTCCTTGTTTTTTTCATGTTTCTTTTCCCCTCAGAAAGAAGTATCTCTTAGTAGGCAACCATCAAAAACTCCCAGAAAAGCTTAGTGCTGATTAAAATTGTACGTGCATTTCCTCATCCTCTGTTAACAGACTGCAATTTCTAGTTTATTCTATTGTTGTTTTCAGTGTAAAAGCTAAAAAAGAAATGCTTTCTTATATTTACTGAGCTGATTCATTCTTTCCAAGGGTTTCTTACATCAAGAACCTTAAATATCAGTAATTTTGTAATAAAAGCTTTTGTCTCCAACATATTTACTCTTCCTAATTATTTTTTTCCAAAAGAAAATTACTTACCAACACAGATCAAGTGAATTAGGGCCCATAAATAACCGTTTGGATCAAACTGCAATAAAGAACATCTACATTAATAAAAGCACATGCATGTAAACATACATATCGTTATTGTCTTGTCTCCTTTCCCCTACCCACGGCAGGGGGGGTTGAAACTCAATGACCTTTAAGGTCCCTTCCAACTCTAACCATTCTATGATTCTGTGATGGCTTCATTTGATCAGATACATCCAGATACGTCCCCAGATTCATCTCACTTGCCTTCAGATATTAACTGAAGTATCTAAAACAAGAAAGCAGCCTTCCTAAATCTCTAAAAGAGAAAAGCCCCTCCAAAAAATAGATCTTTGCTGGCCTGAGCACTCTCTGGAGGTACTTTCTTTCTCCGGTAGCCTCCGAAAGTGTGTAGAGTGATTACAAGCTAATTTAAGAATCTCCTGAAAATTGCACTCCTGAAAGTATGTGCAATTAACACAAATCTAAGCGATTTGATCTAAGCCCTGTAAGAAGTTAAACCATGGTTTCCCCAGCCACCACCTTCATCGAAGTGCTGTACATCCACACTGCTCAGAGGCTTTACCATGATGCAAACACACTGAAACCATCAAAACTACCACGTAGCAACAGGCAACATTTTACAATTCCTTCGCAGGAGTCCCACCTTAGCTTACAAGTAAAAGCTGCATCCCTCCTATGCTAACAAGACATCAAATACCAAGGTCTAACGAGAGCTGCTTTACAAAGCAGAGCTCACCTGTGCGTCACATAAAGGAAGGCACACGGCTGCTACCAGGAGGAACAGCACACTGTGGAGAAGAGAAGAAAAAATACAAACAACTCCAAAAGCTGGAAACCTGGGTTTGTACTCCCAGCAAAGTATAGGCAATTCCACTCAATTTCACAGTGACATTTCATTTCTTTTTTTTATTTTGTACTTAAGAAGTAAGTTGTATGAGAAGAGAAGCAGCACAAAATGTCTCAGTTGTGATGAAAACAGGTTTTTTGGTAGGGTATATTATTCTTCAATTCCCGTGTGGCTTCTCTAGGCTGCTTCAGAAAGCCAAAATCAACCAGTTTCTGGATGTGAACGGCTAGCAAAAGATTTCTTCCATTGAGGTGAACTGTTTCTTATAACAATTTCAGCAGAGGAGAGTCCATTAAAAGTTATGGTGTAACTCCAGATCACAGAGCAAAGTGGGAGTGAGTGGAATTACAGTATAAATGGCTTAAGGATGGCAAAAATCCTCCCCTAGTCCACTGGCTTGGACAAAAGAAATTCTTAACCCGTGGCTGAGTTGATATTTCTACAGACTACACTAAATACACTGATGTGGAATTTCTGTGGACTGTCGCTGTTAATAATAACAAACATTTGCTTTTGCAGCTTATTTTCCTGCTCTCTAGAGGCACAGGAAAAGACAGAATAAAGATGATAAAAAAACTGGTATCCTTGACAATAATCCGGTGGTGAAAACAAGGCCACAGTAAGTCTGATAATGGAAACAACAGGAAGAAATAAGGAAGATGGTGTCTGTAAGTACACTAAATAATAACCCAACATTATCCATTCTAAGTACAGCTAAAAGATTACAGAATGTGGAGGACAGCAAATATGCATTCTTCAAGGAGATGGGGGGATGTATGAAACTTCTAATACATGACTGGCTGACTTCAGTTTGTTCCTTTTTATCTCCTTTTTGAAGCCTAAACAACTAGGGCCAACAAGGGCTGGTAGGTTGTGTAGTTTAGTCTGAATGACTCTAGCAGAACTGGATACCACTCACTTTTCCTTTCTCAGGAAAGGCATTTTTAGCTATTTTCTATCCCATTAATTATCTTTCTCTTACCGTATAAGATTACCCACTGGAACTTCAAACCTGATTTTTATCTCCTTTCCAAAAACATACTTAGAAGCATTGCTTTGTTATTCAGGAAGACTGGCCTTCTGGCTTTCTTTTTTTATTTTTATAAGGAGGAAATATGTATCTATTTAGGCAATTGTTAAAAAAAAAAAGAAAAGACATTTTTTAAAATATTTAATTACTCCTATGTTGCAATTTAGGCTAACCTCCGCCCACGGGAATGTGCCTTACATTCTTCATTGTTTTGGTGTGCCATTATCTGAAGCAAATACAGAAGCTGGAGCCAAAACAAGTCTGAAGCTGAAGCTGAGCAATTTGAAAAGCTTACCTACAGACTTTCAGAGGAGAGGTCTGCTGTAAAAAAGAAAGTATGATTTAAAAAAATTAGAATTTCAAAATAAAAATGATTAAATAATTCTTTCTCCTTCAAAAACAGGAAAGTGATGACAGCTGATCTTATTGTACGACACACATTAAAAATCCAGTAAGCAACATTCAACAGCCCCTTATGTTTTCCGCTTAGCAAATTTGATTTGAAAAAAAGAACCAGGACTACAGATTAGCCTATTTCAACTTGATTTATATTTTCAGATTACTTACCAGCAGGTAAACCTAATACCAGACAGGAACTTTATACCTCGTCCTCAAACTTAACTTGAACTATACCAAAAGTATGTATTGTATGTACTCAAATATTGAGTATTCTTAATTAATTAGGTAATATCCCAGCCAAATCAGTCTTAGCCTACACTCATGACAGTATCCATAGTGGTTTCTTGTCCTTCCAAGAGAAGAGACATAAAAATGTGAACTAGAAGGAAAATATGAAACACTTTGACAGTGACACTAACCAGAAGACAGTGCCGCAGGTCTACATCCCTTAGGCCTAGCCATAGTGACCTCTCCCGTTTGTTTGGAGTAGCAAGCATGGGCCATTTCTTTGTGTTCTCTATACAAAACAGAGGTTATGAGAGGAAGATCCCTTCCACAGCTAGCCAGGGGCTGCTGTAGAAAAGACTCTGTGATGACCTATTTCCCAGTGTTACCTCACACAGGAGCTCTCTGGTCAATTAGAAAAGCATTTCATAGCCTAAAAAGAAGGATCCCCAATGTAGTTCGTGTGAAACAAACCCAAATCTTACTACAGAGAACAGGAATTACTCTCTTGGATTCCATAGGTCTTAGGAGAGATTCTCAAGCATTCAAAACAAATCCAAAAATGCACTGTTTTTCTTGCATTTCATGTGGAGATGTGATCTATCTCTAATCATACAATACATCAAATACTAGATATATTATACTGCTTAGGTCTAAGGACCCAGCCCTCCTCCCTTTCAGCTCAAACAAAGAGATTCTTAAATGAGACATGAGAGAGAGGTGCTATTAATTCTCAAAAGGAAAAAAAGCAAGCAGGACCAAGCCAGTTTTAAAAATGCAGATCAAACTGTCGATACGCATTTGCAGTGTTTCATCAACTGAAGGGGAAAAGAAAACATCAATACAGACACTTGTGAGCAGCTCTCTGGGTCTCATTAATGACTAGCTATCACAGCCAGACTAGAAAAGCACATGGCACTAATGCCTGTATTAAAAGAAATTAGTTGTCTAAAATAGGGCAATTATATCACAGGAGGTACTTTGAATGTATCAATTAATAGATGGATTACCTCTTTCTGCACAAACTTCTGGAACCCACAGGTTATAACTTCCGCCGCGTTGTGCACAGTGAGGAACACCGGGATTGGCTGTCATTGGGAGAGAACAAAAATGCCCAAATCAATTCCGCATAGAAAGGGGAACTCCTCTTAGGGACAGCAGTCCCACATGTTTGTCCTACTGGGTTTTGTTTTGGTTTTTTAAGCTGTAAACCCATGACACATCTCCTAAATGGGACTTACACCCATTCCCCATCACTATTCTATGGCACAGGCCATCTTTAAATGCAGACCTTGCTCGCTGCTTCTCTCGGTTTCATGTGCTCAGTGGGTTTGTTTGTACACAGCTGCCTCAGTGAGATTTGGTCCAGGTTTCTGCCTCTAGTTTTGCCTCTCCGTTCAAGTATCTGCAGCCTCCACAGGAAACACTTCTCATTAGTTTTCCCATCTCTGTCTACTGGTACTAAGAATATTGTGTGACTCCTAGCAACAGAATTACAGGCAAGATGATTTTAGGTGGTTGTTTTCAGTTACTGCTAGAGGAAGAGCTGCCCGAAATTAGGGAAGATACATAATAGTTCATACACAAGTGATGTTGAAATTATACCCACTGAGGTATCTGGACACCATCCCAACATGAAATCATTAAGAAACAAACCTCAGTGATAACAATAATGAATCAAACACTCATTGCCCCAGGCAAACCCAGCCAGAATTAGTGGTTCATAATATTTCCTCCAAATCAGATCCATGGTCTCTCAGGCAGCTGAAAGAGAAACAATTCCCTGCTCTGATTAAGATAATCTAAAGACTAAGGCAGTTTTAGGAAGCAGTATTTCCCCACTTGTGTATAGTATTTAAATCACACAAATAGAGAATGAGTTAATTTCTCATTGATATACACACATTTTAAGTATCAGGTGATATAAGGAATAAATATCTCTCAAATTTGACTTT
Organism: Scolopax mira; assembly: GCA_004320125.1. NCBI lineage: Eukaryota > Metazoa > Chordata > Aves > Charadriiformes > Scolopacidae > Scolopax > Scolopax mira. The sequence continues at coordinate 23,523 of BJBW01013090.1, read as the reverse complement.
GTATTCAGAAATCTGTATTTTCTGGATTTTTCTTTTCATCCCCATAAAACTAGATAAACATCGCTAATTAAACATTTTAAGTCATCATGACAACTTGGGTGTATCCATAAACAAAACAGTTACACCAAGATAACTTTTAACACCTCTAAATTAGCAAGGAATGAAAATTGCACAAACACAGCTGGCATGAAGTTGTCAGCCCCAGCTTCACTGGTTCTGAAAAGCAATTCTCAACCGTGTTGCTGGACAACTGAGAATGTAAAACCAGAAATATCTAACACAAGCATCTTGAGACTGACACAATAATAGGAAATACAAGAAATAACCATATACAAGGAAAGTTGACAGCAAAATTTACATTCTTCCTTTTGTGAAGCCAATTTATTGGGTTTTTCTTCCCCCCCTGCTTTTGGCCCTTGCAAATATGTTTTGGAGCCAACAGAGGCTCCACTTTGCCTAGCCCAGTTAACCTTCTCCATATGTCTATGGTCTTTGATGTGAGTATTTCTTAAATTTGTGAGTGGGCTTAACGCTTACGAAAAGAAAGGTTTACTGGTTGGGCAGGCAGGGTGAATAGACTCTGCACAAACCTCCCCTCGCAGCTCTGCATACTTTTGTTAATGCATCACAGTCCAGAGCTAAGCAGCCCTCCTCCAGTTCCAGCCCTCAACTCCTGGGCAGGGGAAACTGCCAGCACCTCTAGGGAGAGGCACAATCAGAGATTAAGATTATAGCCCTGCCAGTACACAGGAGCATTTGAAAGTGGGTGTCCTTGGCTTTGATCAAAAAAGCACATGCTTTTTTCCTGCTTGAGGAATAAACCCACTTAATTCAAATACACTGCTGAGGTGAGCCAATGCAGGTATGAGCGTGGGATAGTCCATTTTCCTTCTTACTGTGTCATAAAATTATTGTATGCAAAGTTATTGTAAATAAAGCTTCTACAGAAGATTGAATTTAGCCCCAGTAAAAGGCATTATATAGTAACTATGGCCTAAGATTACTTATCCTTTTGTCTTTCCTCCTAAAACAGCCACAGAACTAGGCCTTCAAATCCCCATTCAACTACCATAAAAAGCCATTCAGAAATGGGAGATACTCCTTAAGAAAGGTTTGGGTTACAAATCAAAACCATTCACAGCCCCTCTGCTGCTCCAATGCATCTCACTCTTGAATGACCAGAGCAGGGGCAGGAGGGAAATTTCCTTGATGACTAGGAAGTAAGAAGAAATAGCAAAGTGGATGTGATTCATACCTCTTCCACCTCCCAGGTGAGGAGACAGAAAAGATGATGCTGCCAAGGCTTTATTGCTGTTTCTAGACAGGGCTCTCCTTAGGCATCTTTGCTTAGTTTACACCAGGGAAGCCCAATAGAACTTGCTTTGACAAGGAACCAAGAGGAAATAAATGCAATTGCCCCGAGACAGAGCTAATCTGGAGGCACAGGGCTTTTAAGCACATGCCTGTGCTTTCCGAAGATCACTTGGGTCCAAGATGAGGCCTCCAGCCTTGTTTGGGAGGACAGAGACTTTCTGCCCTACCTCTCCACTGCAACATTCAGGGGATCACTACAAGCAGAACCTTGCCAAAAATTTCCTTTTGATCCTTCTTGGGCTTCAGGAGCTGGCAGACACAAGCTGTCTCTGGAGTTAGATAGAGATGCACTGACAGAATGCAGAAGGGAACTAGTGCCGAATCTGGCCTTGCAGAGCACATGACAGCAGTAACACATTGCCGGTTTTTAAGAATTCGTGTACCTGCTTTTTTGTTTTGTTTTGTTAAGAAAGACTATATCATTTAAGTAAAAAGCATTCAACTTCAATGAAAGCAGATTTGAGATCCTCTAAACATTTGGTAGGTTATTGTGATTCATAAAACTGATTAATCTAACCCTTCCCATAATCTCTTTCCAAATTTCAATTTATTTTTTCAAATCCTGCAAAGCATCAGAAGCCTCTCACTGAAATGGCCTTCATCCTTTTCCTGGTAGGATTTCCCACAGATCCCACAGCCTCGTTCCCCCTTTTTCAAAGTTACAGCTAGTAACTTCTTCAGCTTCCTCCCTACTTGCATGTTTCAGACCACTGAGCATCTGTTCTGCAAAACACTTCACAGGATTGGACTGCTGCTCTAGCACCATTAACAATCCAAATGTTATTTAACCCCCTTCTCCCGTCTTTTCCCCCAACCCAGCAACAGCATTAAACACCTTGTATGAAGGGAATTTTCTTTGCTCATAGAGGTAATAAAGAACTGACTTCTACTTAGGTGTTTCTTACCAATCTAGATAGTGCCCTAGAGCCAGCATAAATAATGCCAACAAACAGTACTGAAGCAGGAAGCCATGACAGGATTTCAGACCTGTGAAAACAATTAAAATCCCATTACTTCACCACATTCTGTTTACAGACAGTCAGCAACAGCTGCTGTTGGAATATAATACTACATATATATATACATGTATTTTTCAAAGGTGTGCATATTAAATTCATTGTCTGATTGTTTAGTATTCTTTCCATGTAGTAAAGAAGTCTGAGACAGAAATGAATCTAAACCCAGATAGGAGCTATCTACAGATATATTTTCTTTCTTTTACCTCTTCCCTGCCTCCTCCTCCTGAAAAATGTCATGGCAATTATTCCTATTAGTTTCAAGGGAAATTTCAACTAATTTCCTTGATGCACTGTAAAAGGAAGGAAAACTGACAAATGAAGGCATAAAATGGCGTACTTGCACAGACAGCACACATTTTCACTATGTACAAATACACTTGCCCACCCACACATTCATTTCTCAGCCAGATTTACAAAGAGATTCTTCCTAAAGATCAGATCGTCTCTGTGGGAGCCTGTCTCTTGAGATTTCCTAATGATTCTCCTTTGACTAAGCCAAACTCCCAGAGGCAGTTTGACAACTAATGGAGGAATGAAGTCATCACAGATTGATCTAATTTTATTTATGTTTTTTTAGCCATGGTTAGGTTAGGTTTCAGTTCCGAGAAGGGGCTTCTGAATTTGCACTTTTCCTTTTCTTGATCTTGGTACTTAAGGGAAAAAGGTAAGTCGTAAATTTCAGAGAGAATAAAGTAAGATTTTGAGCAAGGGAGGAAAGGATCTAAAGTGATCTAAAGGTCTGATCCAAAAGCTTCCCAGGACCAACGGCACTGCTACTCCCATTCACTCTCCCCAGTCTTTAAACTAAAGTCAAGGAAATGTTATACATGATTTTCTATGATACTTGGTGAAAACCCCAGGGTAATGACAATAGAGTAATCTTTAGATCCTTTCAGTGGTGTAAATACTTGCACTGGTTTTGGGGGTAGTCACCATCATTTTGTCCATCATTTTGTGTTCCTTTTAAGGTTATTAACTTCAACTGGAATCTCAGCAAGACCAGGGTCTAAAACTGTCATACCTCATTACCAACAAGTTTAATCAAACACCAGCAAAAATACCCCCACCCTATTGGAACTGAAACAAATGGAAGAAAGGGGGAGGGAAGAAAAGGAGGGCTGGGAAGATGAAAGGAAGATACAATGAAGACTGAATTTTCATTCAGAACATGACACTCTTTCATGTTCCCACCACTAAATTCCAGGAATCCCAAATATATCTTCATCACCAAAGCAATACTGAGAAGTGCAATGGAAAAGGACTTCAGACACTTTTTCCATGATGTAAAAGGGTAAAATTTTATGCTTCCAAGTGAGAATTTCAGGACTGGAAAAAGATTGCATGAATGTTTGGTGTAACGTGTCAGCATAAACAATCTGTCTTGTATGTAAACCACTTAGTAGCTTCTTATGTTGGCAACACACTGATGTACATGCGAAAGGAAAAGCCCCATGATGAGCTTGTGGTTGTAGGGCTAGTTCCAAAGCCCACTAAAGTCAGAGGGGAGCTTCCCCTAAACCACACTTTGAAGCTTCAGTTTAAGGCAAGGCTCTGAGCTGCTGCTTAGCTGTGGGGAAAATTCAGCCCTACAAGAAATGCCAGCCAGAACACATTGGACTTCTGTGCCTACAAGGCTGAGACAGAAGCTGGGTGGCAGATGGCAGCACTAGAAGCATCATGCAGGTACTACACATATTGCCCTCTGCTCCACAGAGCCCTGGCTTTGGATACGAGTTTTGCAGGCAGTCACCATTCACCCTTCAGAAGCAACGATGACAAAGTCCCTGAGAGCTGGGAATACTGCATGGGGGAAGCAGATCAAAAGCAGAACATTCACAAAGCCTAAAAGACAGAACTTTTTTTTTTTTTTTTTATTTGGTCTTTATTGTGAAGCAAGTATTTCTGAATTTAGACAAAGGGCGATGATCTCTATGTGATACAATAATTCTGCCAAAACACTTTGGGACGACCAGAACTGTCTCAGAAAGCATGAGAGATCAGTCCACATGACAGCAATACTAAAACTTTGTGGAAATAAACAAACAAATGGGTAGCAGCTTATTACTTGAAGCATGACAAGCGTGGGGAGTGGGTATGGTATTGTTAAGTATCCTACACATGCACCAAAAAAATGAAAAACAGGTAAAGCTTGAGAGGAAGTGATAGAGAGAAGATATGAGACATTATATTTGTTGGGGATTTTTTTGTTTGGTTGGGTTTTGGTTGGGTTTAGTTTTGCATTGGTTTTTTTGGTGTGTTTTTTTTTTTTTTTTAAATACAGGAGATTTATGCTACAAGTCCAGTTCAGGAAAGCATTAAAGCATGTCCCTAATCTTCCTGAAGAAAGACAGATCTAAATTCATGCTTAAGGTACTTGGCAGAATTATAGCTGAGACATTTCAATTAATTCTGGTAATTTCATTTAGTCTATTCTGGAGCAGGCATTCTGTATTAGCTAAACTAATGAAGAGGCGTCACAAGATGTATTTTAATCACGTTTCCTATAGTGTGCTGACATCTAGCGGCCTGAAGTCTCCATCGTCAAAACACCAACTAAGTTTTCACCAAAACTTTTCTTAAGATAAAAACAACAGCAGAAAATCGTTCGTGATGCCTTCCACGTTTTGAAAAAATTAAAAAATCTTTTCCTTGCTGGAATAAAAGGTTCGACTTCTTTAGTTTCACAATATAAAGCAAAAGTAACCATCTAGTAGTGAAAAGTTGAACTAAAAATGACTTTATTGATGGCTGTATTGCCTTGTCCTTTAGACTGTTCTGTGAAGACAAAATCCACACAAACAATATACATTTGATAATATATGTATCAGTAACTGCCACTAAAGCAAGGTTTGGACCTTAATCCTGCCTCTACCTTTATCATTGACAGCTTTTACACCAATATCCTTGTTTGCCTACACTGCAGATAGAAGATAGGAAGTTGAATTCTGTTCACTGAATTTCACTGAATTTTTAGAGTTGGAAGGGACCATAGAGATCATCTAGTCCAACTCCCCTGCTAAAGCAGGATTGCCCAGAGCTAGAGCCATGTTCCCATTTACAACTTCACTTAAGTTTCAGTGGTGATGTAGTTACCTGCATGAACATGACAACAGAACAACCTGACATACATGCAGGATTTCATTCCAGATGAGGAGATTCAGTTTTGCAAGCCAAGGGTTTGAAATTCAAACAGAAAATTCATCAGTTGTCACTTGCTAATACAGAATCACAGAAAAAAAACTTACATCACAAGGGAAGTCTAGTAATCATCTTGTCCAATCTCTCCCAGCATCAGAGTCAAGTCACATTGTTCAGGTCACTGTCCAGTAAAGTTTTGAGTATCTCCAGAGATGGAGATTCACCAATTGCTGTGCGTGCATATCTTCTAAATTATAACATTTTGTGAAATATAAAAGATATGCCACATTCCATGCCACAGAATGGATCCACCTGAGCAGAGTACAGTGTTGTCTCTACCGAGTTGCCAACACTCACACTCAGTTCAAGCAAATGATCTTTGTCTACAAAGGACCTTTTGATTTGGAGTTTGATTATTATATCAATCCTGTACTGCAATGGCTGGTCTTGCTGGGCAGATATAAATGCTAGAGTTATGCAAGGATGAATGACTCCCATTGATGGGACACACTTCTTAGATAAAAAAGGAATCACGTTTGTTGACTTCACTACAGTGAGGTTTTGGGGAAGCATGTGTCAATGCTCTTAACTAACATTACCAAGGTTTCTCTTATAATACTATAAAATAATCCAGGGAGGAGATGTGAACAGACAGTTGGATAAGTTAGCCTTATAGTTTTCATTAATGGCTATGCTTTTTTGATTGTCTTACCAAGGTTGAATGAAATCCACTTTACATTAGTAATCAGTTGAAGTGTGTGTCATTGACCATTCATTAGACTAAAACACGAGATTCTCCTACATTTGTGAAGCAGAACACATACAAACACACACTGACTTCTGTTTTAGCAAGTTAGTAACTTCCACAACCAGTGTAACTATGTCATAACCCAGCTACAGAAAATAAGTGTTTAGCAGATACTGAAAAACCCACAGTACCTTGAACACAAGTTTATCTCCACCCATCCCAGCTTCCAGGAAACATGAAGCAGAAGTCCACCCACTAATGTCTGCCACCTAAAATAGAAACAGAACAACACCTCTGAATTGTTTGTCCTTTTTAACCACATGGAACACGACCTTAGAATCCACAGAATTTTGCACAGCTCACCCATGACTGTAGTTATCTACTGTTTCTCCAGGTTACCTGGGATGCCACTATTCCTCCTTGAATACTTCATTTTCTGGGCCTTCATTTCTTCCAAATTTTCTAATACTCTCTTTCCTCCAGCTTCTGTTTCAATTTTTTTTTTTTTTTGCTAGATGGTAATTACCATCTAGCAAAATTACCTTAGTATTACCTTACCTACGTAATTACCTATGTTACTGAACCCCCACTGCATCCCACAAAATATTTACAATAATAATAGTGAAGTAACAGCTGTGATGATCTGAAGATGCAAGTGAGGCAAGGTTTGTGACAAGAGATTAATATCCTTTCATACATAAACTGTTATTTTTGTAACAAATAAACATGATTTCAGAATTTAAAAATTTGCTTCAGCTGAAGTAGTAAGGCCCAAGGATGATGTGTGTAGTTCTAGTAGCTTCAAACATTAGCTCTGTGACTTCCCGTGGAGCTGGCCTTGGAGTACAAAGTCCCTCAAATTCAGACTGCTTCCCCCTGTCCCCAGCACATCTTGTGTAGCAAGCACCAAGTGAAGTGTCATCAACAGTAACATCATTATGCTGCATAAGCCCACAATTCAGAGGCTCTAGAGAAAACATCCTTACAGCCAGATAACCTTACATACAAACCACGATACTGTGGGTTTCTCATCAAAAAGGTATAAAACAATTACATACAGTCTGCACTGACTTACCTATCTAATGACTTACCCTACCATAAAGGTCTTCCTCAATCTAGTATGGAAATAGTATGTGAGACCTTAGAAGTGCTTGCCGATAACTTAAAATTAGTAGTGATGCACACTGATTTTTTTTTTTAAGCTTTAAAATGTTACTAGATTCTTTCTTCCTCAAGCTAGTGCTTTTCAGAGATGTTTTTCACATTTCTTGGATGAACATCCTTGAACATCTAGCATAGTTTAGAGATACTATGTTACAGTGCTAAATCACATTAGCATCTGTAACAGAGAGGTGATTTTATTTATTATTCCCATTTATTGCAATGCGTTTAAGCAAATATTTAAAATCCCTCTCACACATATGCAAATAAATATTCACTCTATGCAATATTACATACAGTTGAACAGTGTCAGAGAAGAGCAAGCTCACTGTCCACATGGGTATGATGAATACTCAATGCTACTATCACAGCTCACTTCACCTTTTTTAAATGAGGAGCGTATAAGAGATTAAAAGGCAGGTATCCCTGATGCTTGCTGCAGGCTTGATTGTGCTCTGTTTCAAGCCAGTGATGAATTTCCATCAAATTTATTGTGAAGAACCTCAGGTTTTAAGGACAAAAGTTGGAGTTAGTAACAGTTCCACATCCTTAGCTCAATACAATATAGTCTTAGATTAAATAGGGACAAAACCAATGAAAACAAACAATAACAGTGTGAACTGAGAGCAACACTCTTTTCCTCCTTTGCTCATCTGTGATAGCTCTAAATAAAAGTGCATCTGAACCACATCATAATTTTCAAGGAAAGGTCACCTGTAAAAGACAGAATTTATGGAAAAATATTAAGGTGCCCAGATGCCTTAATAGAAAAAGGAAATAACTGTGGTAACACAGATACCATAAGGCAGTTGCTTGACACCGAGATACCTTTTTTTACTGTTGATTTACCACTCTTGTATTTTACATACATTACTCAAAACCATTTCCCCATATGATAAAAGCTATGTCCAAGAGACAATCCGTGTGTGTGTGTGTGTGTGTGTGCCAGAACTGAAGAAAGCTTTTGTTGCATATTTAACAGAGGTGAGTACACTCAAAGAAAATAGAGATTCCCCAGGTGATTATTCCTAGAGTTGATTGCAGCCCTGGTGCTGCACAGCATGGTTTGTATTTCTGCAGCAGAAATGTTTCTGATGTGCAGCAGTAAGGTATATATGGATATGTGACAAAATATTAAATTTCTCATTGCAATCATTAAGATACGATAGTGACTTGTGATACAGAGTTACAACAGCAGCTAAGCATGACAATAAGCAACATGGTATTTGTTTATGTCAAAACATGGGTTTAGGGTTGGTTTTAGCATAGCAACTGAATACACCATAACTGTACTTATCCATGACTGCCATTTCCAAAGAAGACTGTACTATAATTGCTACTTTTCTATACTGAAGCATAAGACTTTCAGAAAAATTAGAAGTGATGCAGTCAATATATCTTAATTACATCACCATCAAGATGTTTAAAAATTAACCAAGGCATATAAATGAATGCTTTATTAAGGTTTCATGTTCTCTAGACAGCAAAACCCAGTAATGACAACTGGTACTAACGTTAACTTCAGCAGGACATTTACTGATTTAAGTCATTTTTCAAACAATTGTATTCTTAAAACAGTACTTACCCTTGAAAAAGGGTAGGGTAGGTAAATTTCAGGACAGACAGGACATACTGGAAAACAAATACCAAATTAATGGACATCAAACACCTACAACATTAACAAACAATCAAGAGAGCAACACAACACAAATGTTTCTACCAAAGTAAAGAAAAATAAGAAGACAAAAAAAATTTTCAGTAATTTCTCTTCCCATGCCAGAACTGCTGGACACTGCCCAGTCGCTGTGGAAGACAGACACTAAAGTACATGACGTATGGAGTGGACACACTGAAGGATGGAGAGGAGGCCACTTTCTGAATTGCTCTTTCACTTTCTGAGTACACTCCATGCATCACACTGAACGGGAAAACGATTAACAGGAACCAAAAGACATAAGGACTTGTGAATTAAAATCATATCATACCACAGAGGCAATCTTTAGCAGAATCTAGTCCAATAATCTCAAAAGAATTACCTCCTGATGATTAATTCAACTTACAGACCTAACATTCTGTTCACTCTCCTTTTGGTGTAAAATATTAAGCAATCCATAAAGCCCTTCAGAGACATAGTATATGGGAGAAAAAAAAAAGCAAAGCCTCTGTGTCATTGCTTTAGTATGCTTTGTCAGGGTCTGCTTGTTTGGTTGCAGTGTCTTTTCCCACTAGATATGTATATAAACAAAGATGAGGCAGAAAGGCATATACTTTTTGATGTGTATATCAGGATCTAACAACTTCCATAATGAAGCATATCAGTACTATTTCTGCAAAGGAGAAGAATGATTGATGCTTCCTCAAGAAAAAGAAAGGCACCTGCCATTTCTTCCAGGAGCCATCAGAAATTGCCAATGGCAAAAGGAGAAATGGAAATCTTTTAACAGAGAGGAAACCGTGCTGAGAAAATTGGGGGCTGTTACTAAGAAGCTGGCATCAGTATTACAGAGACAAAAAGAAGCTGGCATCATGACAAAGCACGTTGATTCACAAAGGATCATGTCACACATACATTTATCTGAATTGCCACATGAGTTTTAAATCAGGACAATATACCTGCACATGCCCGTACCCCCACTTGCATTTACATACCATCTGCAACAATTAACAGGTCTATATTCTGGTTATTTCTACATGAAAGCCTACATTCAGGTTTGAAAAGAGGAGGCCCTATGTCAAAGTCCTTCCATCTTCCTCTCCCGTGCAGTGAAGCACCTTTTCCAATGCACGACGCAATCGGGTAGCTCGCCTAATTCTGTTTAACTAATCACTGCTCCCAGCAGCCTGTCAGATCAAGGGTATTACCTCTTCCTACAAACTTTGCTTCACGTCTGGACTTCAGCCTACGTCTGAGCATCCTTAATGGCAGCTGCACCTTGGAACAGAAACCAGTGGCCGATGGCGAGAAGAGATTTCATTTTCACTTCCAAAATGCCGCTTTTCTCTAACTCTCCCTCTGGAAATTCATTCCCTGGCTGCTTCAAAAACATATTTTCTTTCAGAAATATGCAGCAGGAACACAGACACACTCTCTAATTAAATAGGACAGCAAGGAATAGTTACTCTAGTTCCTCTTCCCTGAGCAAAGGGAAGTTCAAACTATGTTTAAACTATACAATTTTATTCCCAATTCACATCTTCAGCCTTTTATTTTCTTTTGCATAGACATTTTAGCATTCCCATTAAAGGGGAAAACAAGGCTTCTTGCCCTTAATTTGCGGGTTAATTAAACTGTCAAAGTGTCCGTGGAAGTTAATATCGGTTTCACCGCTACTAGAACGCTTTGAATATTTCAGATTTTTCCCTTGGATACTTGGTATTATTGATCCAGGTAACAGATCTTTCTGAAATGACCGTGCATTTGCTGGTTGCTAATAATAAAAAACTACATTCGGCATCACTGATGCTTTCAAAGCAGCATAATTTCTGCCTCTATAACTAACATTTCACTCATTCGAATAATGGGGTTACCCCTCTACTGTCTTAAATGTATTGGCACATACATGCCATGGAAAAGCAAAGACGCGGCACGCTGAGGGGAGAGCGACCCGCGGAAGAAGACATCCATCTCCTCAGTGCGCACAGCGATACGGCCGCCGGCGGGTTTTGGGGCCGAAAAGCCAAAGTTTGCTCTTTTTTTTTTTTTTTTTTTCTTTTTTTTTAACCAGTGGTGTGGTAGCCCTACCCCTGGGAGGGGCTGACCCTCTGTCTCTCCCTGAGCAGGACAGGGGAAGCGGGGAGCACCCTTCCTCCTCCTGGGTCCCCGCACTCACTTCGCCCCTTCGGGCGCGGCCCCCCCCTCAGCTCCTGCTACCGCGGACCAACCCCCCAGCGCCCTCCCTCCTTGCGGGGCTGGGGTGGCCCCCCGGCCGCCCTCACCTTGTTGGTGAAGCAGGACGCCAGGTAGAAGAGGCAGAAGGCGAGGCCGCCCGCCGGCCTCTTCAGATACATCTGTCACCGCCACCCCCGCCCTCCAGCTGCGCGGGCCCGGCCGGCGGCCGCCATGGCAGCGGGACGTGGCGCTGCCGCCGCCGCAGCGCCAATGGGCACCGGGGCCCCGCCGCCGGGCGCCGCCTCCTTAAAGGGCCGTGACAGGACCCTCATCGGCGGGTCACCAGCCGGTGACGAGGTGGCAAGGTGGGCTCCCAGCCCAGGTGGCCCACCACAACTTGGGCCGCGTGAAAAGAAGCGTGGCCGATGGGTGGAGGGAGGGGATTTCTGCCCCTCCACCCTGCTCTGCTGGGAGCCCACCTGGAGGACTGAGTCCAGCGGCGGAGGTCCCAGCATAAGGAGGACATGGACCTGTTGGAGCAGGTCCCGAGGAGGGCCATGGAGGTTATCAGAGGGCTGGAGCACCTCTCCTATGAGGACAGGCTCAGTGAGCAAGTTGGGGTTGTTCAGCTGGAGAAGAGGAGGCTCCGGGGAGACCTTATAATGGCCTTCCGAGTCCCCAAAGGGGGCTTCCAAGAAAGAATTTTTGAGCAGGGCCTGATGCAATAGGACAAGGGGTAATAGTTTTAAACTAAAAGAGGGCAAATTCAGACTAGATAGAAGGAAGAAATATTTTACAATGAAAGTGGTGAAACACTGCCACAAGTTGCCCAGAGGGGTGGTAGGTGCCCCATCCCTGGAAATATTCAAGGTCAGGCTGGAGGTGGCTGGGAGCAACCTGATCTAGTTGAAGATTCCCCTGCTCATTGCCGGGGGGGGTTAGACTAGATGACTTTTAAAGGTCCCTTTTAACCCAAACTATTCTATAATTCTGTGATTCATCGGTGACTCGTAAACTATAAATATCCCATGGAGGTAGAGAAGAGATATGCCCTACCTAGTCATGATTACTGGGCGTTCTTTTATTATGGCCTAGATAAGCCTCCTGTTTTCAGAGGATAGACCAAAACAGCATAAATAAGGAACTGACTGTGGCTTAAATTTGTGAGTGAGGAGGGCACTGACTGGTAGACCAGAGGCCAAACCCAGCTCACAGAATGAACCCGTCTGACCTGCTATGTTTAGCCTCAAAAGACAAAGTCAGCAAAAAGACAAAGAGCTCAACACCTGAATGGTGCCCATAACACCAAGACATCCTTTCTGGTTTGTACAAAAGTGGCCCAAAAAGACATTGGATTTCCAGTGCTGAAAGGTTTGATCAATCCAGGCCTACAGAGATCACTGACATGCCACCACAATGGATGTGACTTGGATGGCAGGGTAGGTGATACAGCATTGCCACTTTGCAGACCCTGTGTTAAAAAGCTTTCTGAAAATCTGTATGTGTGCCAAATGTGTCCTTTGCAGACAAGAATATACTTCACGTTGCACCACAAATTCAGCAAGTAAGGCTTGGAAATAGCATAAGAAAAAATGTGCAGGTATCTACAAAGACCAATGTAAGCATTGTGGTAAGAATACTTTTGACTTTTTTTTTTAGTGGTGTATCATTTTAATGCAAAATATTACAGTGATATCTCTCTTTTTGTTTCTTGCAGTATTTCTTATTAAAAGCGGGAGATTCAGAGAAAGATGATATATCTTCCTACAGCAAAATGCAAAAGTGGATTTAAATTCTTGTAAGTCACAGTGAGAAAGTACAAATGAAGATAAAAATTTCTGCCAATATTGTTTATCACAACTAATTTGAGTTACATATTAAGTAATTGCTATGCAGCTTTGGAATTATTTTGAATAATGTGAAGAGAAATTTCTGCTCTATCTATATTTTTGACTATTTTTATTAGGAAATGTGAATGTGTGCCAAATTATTTTGTTTACATGTCATTTTACAGAATGTTTGTTCTTAATATAATTCAGTTCAAAGCTTGGTCCATTCGTATAAGAGGTTGTTAAGGCCTAATCAGCTAATATTTAAGATACTAATATAAAAAACCTATTCCTGAAAACTTAACACTTAATAAAAAGACATAAGAATGTTAGGTCATTAACTGTTAATGTCTTTTTGAATCAAAGACTACCCCCAAACCAGTTTTCTTAATCAGTGCTTGTACAGTTGTGCTAGAGTTATGATTTTTAGGGGGGCAGCAGGACATTACTTTGACACTCTGTTCATTTATAAAACTGATAAATTTAGCCAAAGAAGATTGAAGGGGGCATGGCAGCAATCTTCATGCCCCAAAAGTTGGCTGCAAAGGAAAAGAAATAATCTCCTTCTGCCAGAGCTAAGGGCAGAGCAGATAAGAACCTCACTGGTACTGCATGACCAGACTTGGCCACCCTGATGCCCCCGTGGCACACGCCTGTGTCGTGCCTGTGCTGTGTTGTGCACAAAGTGTGTTATGTGTTACAACCTGGGTCCCCACCCTCTTCCAAACTGCCTGCCTTTTAGTTGGGGACTTTCTGCAGTAATGAACCCTGGAACAGATTGTCTTGGGAGATTGTAATGTCTTACATCATGTCAGGTTGTTAAGGACAAATTATGTGAACTTTGGCTGACAAAGCTGATTCTTGCATGCCTGAGAGTTGATGAGAATGGCTGTTGCTGGGCCTGCCCTGGCAGTGTGAGCTTTGCTAGATGTGTAACTGTTATGGTTTCAGGAACCCACAATTTATTGTCATTTAGACAATTATTCTCTCACTTGATGACCCCTCCCCACCTGGGAAGGGGAATTGGGAAAAAACAAAGAAACCTGGGGGTCTTGAAATGTAAACAGATTTAATAGAATAAGAATAAATAATTAACATTAACAATACTAAAGAACCAGTACTGATCCTGATACCAATATAGAATATACAAGGATTATACTCAGTGAATTCTATCAAGAGGAAGCTGTGCATTCCCAGCAGATGACAGAAAATGTCAGACACAGCAAGAGCTACGGCTTTGGGAGGAAGGGAAGGCCTCAGGGGTCTGTCACCGGGGTAAAACGTTCTCAGGATCACAGCCATGAAGGAAGAGAGAGAACTCCTTAGCACACTTTCTAATTTATATTGAATGTGACATTCATGGTATGAAAATCCTGTTGGCCAGCTTGGGTCAAGTGCTCGGGTCTCTCTCTTCTTCATCCCTGCACCTGGATAACTCAAAAACACTGAAACCTTGAAACCCACATACCATAGCTGGCCCTGAAGTAAATATTTTCACGAATTTAGACACTACATTCTTCCAAAAGTACAATATTCCCAATCATTAAGACAGACTTTACTGAAAAGTAAAATTATGGAAAGATAAATCAGTCCTGTGTTGCTCAAACCAGGACATACCCCAAGCAGATTGGGGGGTGCCGCAGGGGCAGCACGACCCCTCAGCACTCCTCCTGCTCCCAGAACCTGCCAGATTTGTACAGCCAGTTTTCTGGTTATGGACAGTGGCTGTGACAGCACATCTCTCTGCCTTTGCAGGTACCCCTGACAGCTGGTGGTGAGCCAGGCCTGAGGAGGTTTCCAGGTTTCCTTCCTGTGGGGACACTTGCTCGAGCAGACATCAGACAGGGGCTATACTGAAGCAAAACACCATCCGGTTGCCCCCGATCCTGTAAAAGGGGCATTTAAATCAAGGTATGATTTTCCAGATAGACGTTACATATAAAATTGAGGTGTGACAGGTGTCAGATTGACGTCTAAAGACCAAAGTTAAAAGTTTATCGAGAAGTTTCAATTGGGAGAGGGTTGAGGCATCGAGGAATGTACCTAAGCTTGAGTAGAATATGAAATGAAACAATATGTCTTATGTGTTCTTCTGCAGTTGCTGACTTAGACATAAGGTAGCAAAACATGTAACTTCTGGACCAAACTGGAGCCAAGATGTATCCCAAACTAACCTTGGGAAATCGTAATGCTAAAATACACACCCCTTTGTGAATAATGAGCATGCAAATCGGGTAACCTGCCTAAATGTTTTAAACATGAGCTTAGATACATATAGAATCATAGAATCGTCTAAGTTAGAGGGGACCTTTAAGATCAAGTCCAGCCATCAACCTAACACTGTGATAAACACCACTAAACCATATACCTAAGACTACACGTCTTTTAAATACCTCCAGGTGATGGTGACCCAACCACCTCCCGGAGCAGCCTGTTCCAATGCTTGACAACCCTTTTGGTGAAGAAATTTGTCCTAATATCAAATTTAATCCTCCCCTGGTGCAATTTGCGGCCACTTCCTCTTGACCTATCGCTTGTTACTTGGGAGAACAACTCCTACCTCACTACAACCACCTTTCAGGTAGTTGTAGACAGCAATAAGGTCTTCCCTCAGCCTTCTTTTCTCCAGGCTAAACTAGATGAGGGATTGGTCTAGATGATCTCCAGAGGTTTCTTCCAACCCTGTATCATTCTGTGATTCTATGAAAACTTAAATAACCCTAGTTCCCTCAGCCTCTCCTCATAAGACTTACTCTCCAGACCCCTCACTTGCTTCGTTGCCCTTCTCTGGACTCAACACCTGGGGGTGTTGGTTGACTGTTGGCTGAACATGAGCCAGAAGTGTGCCCAGGTGGCCAGGAAGGACAGCAGCATCCTGGCCTGTATCAGGAATGGTGTAGTAAGTAGGACCTGAGAGGTGATTATCCCATGTATTGGGCACTCGTGAGGCCCCACCTTGAGTACTGTGCCCAGTTTTGGGCCCCTTACAACAAAAAAGACATTGTGGTGCTGTGGGTGTGGGTCCAGAGAAGGGCAACGAATCTGGTGAGGGGTCTGGAGCACAGGCCTTATGAGGAGAGGCTGAGGGAGCTGGGGTTGTTCAGTCTGGGGAAGAGGAGATTGAGGGGAGACCTTATTGCTCTCTACAACTACCTGAAGGGAGGCTGTTGAGAGGTGGGGGTTGGTCTCTTCTTCCGAGTCACAGGCGGTGGGACAAGAGGAAATGGCCTCAAGTTGTACCAGGGGAGGTCCAGGTTGGATATTTGGAAAAATTTCTTCGCTGAAAGGGTTATCAGGCATTGGAATGGGCTGCCCAGGGAAGTGGCTGAGGCACCATCCCTGGAGATATTCAAAAGATGAGATGACACAGTGCTCGGGAATATGGTTCCATGTGGGGTTTTTTGTTTGGTTGGTTTGGGTTTTTTTTTTCATTGGTTGGACTAGGTGATCTTAAAGGGCCCTTCCAACCTAGGCGATTCTGTGATTAAGTATTTAAATTTTGGATTTACGGCGAGTTACGGGAGGGGGATCAAATTCATTTGTTCGCGTATGCTGTGCTGGTTCGCCTCAGCGACCCCGCTGACATCACCGGAAATGGCGGGTGAGTCCCCCAGCCGCCGGCCAATGGGGAGCTCGATGGGAGGTGACGGTGAGAGAGGCCGATGAGGGGAGAACCCGGAAGGCTCGGCAGTCGGAGCGCTGCCGCCCTGAGGAGAGAGACCCCGCCGCCGCTCTCACCGCTCTCGTCGCTCTCGTCCGCCGTTGTGTGTGCAGATGGACCCGGTAGGAGTTGCCGCCGCCCCTCCCGAGGCCAGGCCGGGCCCCGCCTGGCGGAGCAAGGTGAGAGCGGGCTGGGCGGGGGGGGCGTGGGCCCAGCCGGCGCCGTTAAGGCCCGGCGCGGTGGACCCGCCGCTCCGGGCCTTAACAGCGCCGGCTGGGCCCCATTGCCCTTCTTCTCTTCCGCCTCCTTCTGAGGTGAACTGAGGCCGTCGGGCAGTGCCAGCAAAACAAGGGTCACGGGTACTTGGCAAACCCAGCGCTTTTGGCTCCATAAAGCTGGAGGGGGGGGCATTGGTGTGGTTGGCTGCTGCCGGCAGTTATCTTCCTGGTGGAGAGAGCTGCTGTCAGAGCCTGATAAACGAGTAGCTTCTTTCCAAGCTCTTCTGATGAGCAGGGAGTTAGGTCTCAGTGAGTTTGGTTATCAGGAAAGTTGAGCCACGGCTTGGTTGGATTCATCGTTCCGTCACCACCCTCCCCCTCCTGCTTCCCCAGACAAAGTCGTGTGCCTGCTTCTGCGTTTTTAAAGTGATGTTTATGATGGCTATCCTTTCAGAGCTCTAGAAACTGGGAGCCTAAGCTGTGTCGTGTTATTCCCAGAGAAGTTTTACATAGTTTGTGTGTTACACTTGCAAGCAAGCTTTCTGGGGAGGCTTAGTCCATGTCTTCAGAAGGTACTGATTTACTTCCCCCTCCATTAGTAAATGACCATCAACATCCTTGCAGTTGCAGTTCTCTCTACTAAGTTTATGAAACTACTTGTTGAGGTATTTTCTGTACTTCGGTTCATCATAGTTCCCTAAGTATTTGTAGAAGACAAGCTCTTATACGATTACACAAGCTTATTTTAGAGCCAGTGATTGCTAATTATTCTGATTATTACATTGCCACTGCACTTTTTATTGACTTGAATAAAATTATTATTTACAGTGTCCGTGGGGAGCCCCTAGCACAACATCAATATCGTGTTCCCTTGCTGATGTAATGAGTGAACAGCTGGCAAAAGAGCTGCAGCTGGAAGAGGAGAATACTGCTTTTCCTGAAGTGGTTGCGTAAGTTTAAATCCTGGATTAGTGATCTGCATAGTTGTGAAGCCATCTTCTATCTCATGTGTGTTTTCTTAGAGTGTGCTTAAGGTGTAGCAATATAGTGAATGCTCTGCCTATTGTCTCCTAATTCTGCTTCTTGAGGTCTTTTAAAATGAAGATTACTTCCCCAGTTAAAACTTTTCCTTAGATTCTATTAGTTATCACCCTTCCTTCTTTCTTGGTATTTTTTTTCCACCTTTTTTTGAATGCTTTAAGCCAGTCTGTAAGCTACCTTTTGAGAAACATTGTCAGAAGTATTTTTTTCTTCCCTTTTAGAAACTCTTAACAATGTACAATGTTATCTCTAGAACTGTCAGGTGTATCACCTGTATCCTCCTAATACTTGGAAGCTCTGCACATAGGCCAAGAACTTACTAGCGCTAATAAATTCATGCCAATTTTGCCTGTGGTCTTTTCTGTGAAGCAGAGCAAAGGAACACTGTTATGTTGTTTCTGTGGTTTTTATATGTTTTTATTTCTTTATTTAAAAATATATATATGTATACATACATATATATATATATGCCTTTTTTACCTTTCATGAAGGGCATCTTAAAAATAGAGCTAATGCTTCTTACAGAATGGTAAACAAGTAAAAGTTTAAGTAATGTTTCCGTTGTAAAGGAGTAGAAAAGAGAAATGAAATCATGCTCTATTAATATTTTGTGTTGGCATGGAGTGGGGCTTGTTGGGACAGACATTTGAGATCCATTAGTTTCTATGCGGCTCTGCATGAGGTCTTCTGTATAGAGTGATGAAATGGTATAAAGTGGTGTTTCTGGTTAGATTGCTGTGTTTAGTTTTTTAAATTTCTGTTTTCATTTGATGTAGTGTTGCTGAAGGACCGTTTATTACAGGAGAAAATATTGACACTTCTAGTGACCTAATGCTAGCTCAGATGCTGCAGATGGAATTTGACAGAGAATATGATGCACAGCTTCGGCGTGAAGAGAAGAAGATCAATGGAGATAGCAAAGGTACCCTCATCAGGAGAAATATTTTTGCTTTGGAGATATTCTTAGCACTCTGCTTAAGTCTACAGCGCTGCAAGGAAGTAGCAAATCCCTGATAACCACAGACATATTTGTTTTATTTCTCAAGTATCCATATCCTTCGAAAATTATCGGAAGGTGCATCCCTATGACAGTGACAGCTCAGAGGATGAGGTTGATTGGCAGGATACCCGTCATGATCCTTATAGAGCAGGTATGTGGCAGTTTTAAACAATGCAATTTCTTTGGTTAAGAGACCTAAGAATATGACATAGTTAAATCAGGTTTTTTGAATGTCAGGAGACGTACCAGTTGTGTGTAAAATCAGGTCACTTAACTGGGACGTGTTATGCAGGAAGTTGGGTGAGTAACCTCAGGCTTTGGTGGCTGAATCTAGTCAAATAACTATTCTGCATGGAAAGTATTGTGCGGCATGCATATCTGTTATCTACATTTGGCTAGGGGCATCTGCACTTGATATTGAATATCCCTGTCTTTAACACGCCAAAAGTGTGTTTGACACTCCAGAGAAAGTAAGTCATAACATAGCAAAAGAAGCTCTTGTGTTTAGGATAAGGTCATACAGTTGAACTATTTTATTCTGTTTAATAAATAAAATTAGATAACTCATGCTCAGAAACTTTCCACAATTTCCACACGTGAGTAATGTTTGTTTACATGTAAAGGTAGTTTTATTTTTTTTCCACTGCTGGCAGATAAACCTACTACAACACCAAGAAAGGGGTTTATAGGAAAAGGAAAAGATATTACTACTAAACATGATGAAGTGGTATGTGGAAGAAAGAACACTGCTCGCATGGAAAATGTGAGTGAAAACTTGTTTCGTGTGTAAAACTGGAATGCTGCAATTCAACCAAAGAATTAATGTTTGTCCCTCTGTGCTACTGCATACAGTGCTGATTTTATTTTATTTTTTTTCCATCAGATGAAAGCAGTGTAGTGTCTAGATTAGTTATTCAGATTGGCAATTTGAGTCTATGTGGGTTTTTTGTTTAAGAGTAGTTTGTTAATCATTGTGATGCAAGAATTTGCACAGAACTGTTTTGGCACAAAACTAAGTTTCGTACACAGGCAAATAAAACACCAAGGCTATTTTTGAAAAGCACAGCTGTCATGTAGCCTACATTTTCTTTTTTAATTAATTTTGCCTGATGAGCCTAGTAACTTATTTTGAGTCAATTGTTTGACTTTCAGTCTTTCAGTCTGGTTATCCATAGTATATACCTTCTGTTTTCTTTAATATAGCTGGTACAACTTCTGCAAATAAGGAAATGCTGCAAGTGCTATTTTGAGAGGATGTTAGGTAATCTCATATCAATTTGGGCAGAACTTCGAGTTCTGAGTTTAGAGAGTAATATGTTTTTTAACATAGTGACAACATTTCGGAAAGTGGGTTTCACATGGGTTCTAATCTACCCTAGGTTTTTGCAAATCAGAATGAGAAATTTCTGCCTGTGTCAACACTTAGAGTCCGCTAGTAACAATGCTTAAATTTCTATTATTTCTACTTGTAGTTTGCACCTGAATTCCAAGTTGGGGATGGAATTGGGATGGACTTAAAGTTGTCAAATCAAGTTTTCAATGCCTTAAAGCAACACGCATACTCTGAGGAACGTCGAAGCGCAAGGCTCCATGAAAAGAAGGAGCACTCCACTGCTGTATGTTTTTAATCAAGGCTCTCTATATGCTTTTTATCTTGGGTAACAGCTGAGCACTGTTTCGGTAATTCCTTGAAACATTCCATTTTTTATGAAACAGTTAAGCAATATTGTTTTAATGTTGATGAAGGAGATAGTATCTGGCTGATACTACTAGAAAAACGCTGTATTTATTTGAGCTGTATTACTGTGAGAGCCATGTCAAAGTACAAGCAAGCAGCTTCCTTTTTTTTCCTCTTCGTCTTTCTAAACTTGTCTCTTAATCAGCTGCAATAAATAAACTGCCTAGAAATTATTTATAGAAACCATCCAGAGGACTAATCCTCTGCAGTTAAACCATGTGGCTCCAAATATCTGTTGTCTTAGCACGTTTCAGGAAGATGAGGTGACCAAGTAAACTCTGACAATAATTTACAAAATCAGTTCATATGCTTTATGGCCCCACAGCAGGGCCTCTGGTAATTCCTGTTGTGAACTTCTTCAAATCTGGGTGTTGCATTTTATTTTATTGTTACTGCTATCAAAGGAGTATAATATTTGGGATATTTTGATTCGTGATTTGTAAAGACTTCTTGAAAACTCTCTAGAAGTGCTCTTGAGCCACAGTCTATTCTTTGTGTGTAATTGGTAAAATACCATGTGTGCTGATAAAGTACCTGAGGGTATTAAGTCTTAATGTGACAGTGCTGGAGCAGTTTGGCTTTGCTTCATCTGTTTGCTTCATCTGTTTGCTTTGTACTGTTTTGTTTTTTTTTTTTTTCTCTCTATCAGTTGAGAGAGAATGCTCTTAATACGCTGTTCCTTTCACCTAGTTGAATGAACACTTGCAGTACATAAATATTCTAAGCTCACTGTAAAGCAAATAATTCTTTTAATGAACTGAGTATTCATTTCTTGCCTGTAGGAGAAAGCAGTGGATCCTAAAACGCGTTTACTTATGTACAAGATGGTCAATTCTGGGATGTTGGAGACCATTACAGGCTGCATCAGCACAGGAAAAGAATCTGTTGTTTTTCATGCATATGGAGGGAAGTAAGTATATTGTTTGTTACTGACGGTAGCTTTAAGTACCAGAGATGGTTTAAAAAGCAGAAACCACAAAGATATTTAAGAAATCTGCACTTTTTTCATTCCCAAAACTTAATGTTTATATTCACATATATGCAGATAATAAAATCTGAAAGCCAGATGGTAACAACCCTACAATAAAAAAAATCCCCACTTTCCTCCTTGGAGACCATTTAATGAATGGGCACAAATCTCCTATAGCTTTTGGTGGAAAAATATGTACTCCTTTTATAAAAAGGAAGTCTGTTTTATAAAAAAGAGGTTTTGGGGAACTTTTTCCACTGACCTGCCACAGACTACAGAGCTGTCATGATGAGCTTAGGCTACCTGAAGATTGTCTTTCCATATAGATTGCTGTGTTACCAGCTCCACCTGTGCAGTTCAGTGGAGGTGCTGTCTGTTGCTTTTGGTTTACCCTGAGAGTAGTTTTGGGCTGCAGTTCTCTTTGCAACTCGTGCAAGAGTCCAGTTTTAAAGACTACTGTGCTTGAATGATTGTAATGCATTAGTAGTGATTGTTACTGCATTGAAACACCACTAATAAAACCCAAATACAGGTAACCTATTTAGAGATAGAGACACTGCTTTTTTTAATTGTGGGGTGGGGTTTTTTTTGTTGTCTTGTATTTTTTTTTTTAATTGACCCTTGCTTGAATGATGCTCAGGAGTGTTCTTTTGCTTAGTATTACTCAGTGGGCTGTATCTTTGTGGTGCTTAATGGTAGTATCACAATGGTTTTTTTATGGTTCTCATGCAAGACTTTTTCACTTGTTTCTTGAAGCAAGTACATCCATTAACAGGGCTCTTAAGTATGATGTTTAAGTAAAATAGTAACAAATTGGGAGATTTAACCTATTTAGTGAGCGACATATAATCAAAATGCCAAAACCCCAACATTCATATATAAGTTTATTCATAGAGCTCTTATATACTTAACTTGAATTGGCTTCCAAATTTGATAGAAAATCAGATCTTTTAATCTCTTACATTAAAAGTCACTATATCTGAAATGTTAACCCTCCCCAACTAAACCCATGCGTTTGCTTGTAAAGATGTGACTAGTTAACTTTATTATGTATTTGACTTTTTTTTATGAGAAGTGCAACAGAAGATAAAGTTATACCTCCAGAATGTGCCATCAAAGTATTTAAAACAACTCTTAATGAATTCAAGAACCGTGACAAATATATTAAGGATGACTACAGATTTAAAGACCGCTTCAGTAAATTGAATCCACGAAAGATTATTCGTATGTGGGCTGAGAAAGAAATGCATAACTTAACAAGGTAAAAGAAAAAAAAAAAAGGGTAGTTGCCAAATGTTCTGTCGGTTTCTTATTCTCTGTTTAAGAAAGATACACTATGTCTGGATAGAAGTTTAGATGTGATTTTTTTTTTTTAAGCTAAATAATATGCAACCTGGTACAGATTGAATAAGTCTCTGGTTTCTTACAGTTTAATGAATTGTCAGCATTTTCAGGGATTTGGCAGCCGAGTTTACAAGCCCATGAAGTTAACAGGCTCTAGTTGTAAAAGTAGTTAGTTTTCAGTGAGTGTTTTCAGACCTACTTACAACTTTGAAAACTGAATAGAAATCTGTATTTCACACAGGAAAATTCAGATTTTAATTTGGTCTATTTCAAAGACTTTTTTGAATCTAGATCTCTAGATCTAGACCTCTACTCTGCACTGGTGAGGCCACAACTGGAATACTGCATCCAGTTCTGGGCTCCCCAGTTCAAGAGGGACAGAGAACTACTGGAGAGAGTCCAGCGAAGGGCAACCAAGATGATTCAAGGACTGGAGCATCTCCCTTATGAGGA